>SZWC01029452.1:0-11094 GCA_023375785.1 Penium margaritaceum | reverse complement strand
TGCTGATCTCCTGGTTCCAGCACCGAGGCGACTGCTTCAGGCCATAGAGGGCCTTCCGCAGCCGCCACACTCTCCCAGTGCCGTCGTCGAAGCCCGGGGGCTGCGTCATGTAGAGCTCCTCACCCTTCAGTGAGCCATGGAGGAATGCGTTGCTCACATCCATCTGATGCAGCTCCCACCCGTGATGGGCAACCAGGCTGAAGAGCGCCCGGCTAGTGGAGAACCGGCCAAATGGGGCGAAGATCTGGTCGTAATCGACCCCAGGGACCTGAGCGAACCCCTTTGCTGTGAGACGTGCCCTGTACTTGTCCAAGGATCCGTCAGGCTTCCACTTATGCCAAAAGACCCACTTGGCACCAATGGCCTTCTGACCTGGAGGGAGGTCGACGAGGTCATACACGTGGTGCTGTCGGATAACAGCGAGCTCCTCGGCACAGGCAGCATCCCAGTGTGCGGCCTCAGGGGAGGCTCGAGCCTCGCGTAAGGTGGAAGGGTCCTCTAGGCGCACTGTGGACCGGACTGAGAGGGCGTGTGCATCACGAGCCCCAGGTGGGATGCATGCGAGTGCAGCCACAACAGCATGCCGATGCTCGTGATAAAGCATGGCATACCCCAATGCAGAGCCCGGGTGAAGGTCTGCGATGATGGCAGAAGTGGTCAGGCCGAGAGCCTTTGTGCCAGGGTCCTCACTCACAACCGTGGGAGTGGAGGAGACACGTGGAGCCACAGGGGGTCAGGATGCCACGGGACGGGGAGCGACGGTCTGCGCGCTCACTGTCGGCCGAGGTCGGAGGCTGCCGCCTGGGCCACGTGTGTAGCGCGGTCGGGCCGAAGATGGTATTGAGTCCGACAGGCTGACGGAGGCGGACGTGGCTACTGGTCCGGAGGAGCCAGCAGACACAACAGGCGCTGCTGGGCTAGAGGGGCCAGCGGACACAGCTGGGGCTGCCAGCCCGGAGGGGCGAGCGGACGCGGCTGGGGCTGCCGGCCCGGAGGGGCTTGCGGACTCGACTGGGGCTGTCGGCCCGGAGGGGCCAGTGGACGCGACTGGGGCTGCCGGCCCGGAGGGGCCAGTAGACGTGACTGGGGCAGCTGGCTCGAAGAGGCCAGCGGACGCGACTGGGACTGCCTGCCCGGAGGGACAGAGTGATGTGTCACCAGGAAGCGACAAGACGGAGGACGGGCTCACCACTTCTCCACGCGACGGGAGGGACACGGACGTGCCGGAGCGGATAAGGTCGCGGGGAAACAGGTCCTCAAAGAAGAGGGCATCGCGGGACTCGACGATGTAGTGTCGGGATGGGTCCCAGAAGCGCCAGGCCTTGGACTGACGAGACACGCCGAGAAAGGTGCAGGGGCGTCCGAGGGGGGCGAGCTTGCCGCCCTGTTGTGGGGTGGGCAGCCATTCAATGGCTACGCAGCCCCAGACGCGAGCCGGGCGAAGGTCAACACGTCGACTGCACCAGTGCTGATAGGGCGTGGACTGGCGGGGAAGGGGACCGTGGGGAACCCGGTTCCAGACCTAGGTCATGTAGGCCATGGCTTCAAAATAGAAGCCATCGGAGAGATCGGACTCGACCCGCATGGTGCGGACGACATTGGCCATGGTACGGTTCCACCGCTCGGAGACGTCGTTCTGGGCGGGTGTGTAGGGCGCAGACGTCTCATGGCGGATATCGTGGGAGGCGAGAAACGTTGTGGCCTCACCCGGGTACTCGCCACTGCGATCGGAGCGAAAGCGGCGAAGTGGGCGGCCACATTCGCGCTCCGCGAGGACAAGCCAGTCCTGAATGGTTCGGGCGACATCGCTCTTCTGCCTCAGGTAGAAGACCCAACTGTAGCGAGAGTGATCGTCCGTAAGAGTGAGGACATAGCGGCCATGCTCAACGACGGACTCGGTGGGGAGAGGGCCCTTGACGTCCGAGTGGAAAAGGTCAAGGGGGGCGGACGCACGGGAGGAAGGTAGGGGGTACGTGGACCGATGCATCTTCCCCTGAGCGCAATCAATGCACTCAGTGGGGCACGGGAGAGGGAAAGTCTCCGGATCAAGGCCCTTGGCCGGCTGGATGCAGAGCATGCTCTCTACTGCGGCAGAGTGAACGTGGCGAGGGCGGCGGTGCAAGAGGCGGGTGTGCTGAGGAGAAAGCGTGCTGGTAACTAACACATGACCGGTCGCAGCCGACGGGGAGGAGACAGGAGGGGAGGAGGAGAGGCGGGGAATGTGCCACAAGTTGCCACAGGCGGTGGCGTGCAGGACGACAAGACCCGACGGACGCAACGACACAGTGCCAACACCACGTGAGTGCACAACGTCCATGCTCATGCGGTCAAGGGCAGTCACGGACAGGAGGCTAAGCTCGAGACCAGGGACGAAGAGAACATCGGTCAGAAAGACGTCACCAGCCGGACCACGAAAACGAACGACGCCTACCCCACGGACAAGCAACACCTGTCCAGAGCCCGTCCGAACACTGGAGACATCGCCGACGGGACCGAGCATACTGAAGGCCTCGCGAGAGGCCGTCACGTGATGCGTGGCCCCGGAGTCGATGATCCAGGTCTCAGTAGGGTCCTAGACAGGGGTCGCCAGATCAGTCACGGTCACATGGCAGTAAGTGAGTGACACGGACACGGTGGAAGGAGGCGCGAAACGAGACTGCCAGTCGTCAAGCCATGCAATGTCATCCAGGAGTGGGGTGTGGGAGATCACGGGAGATGACAAGACAGACGAGGGAACGGGACACGACCACAGCTCAGTCTCAGTCATGCAGGGATGGGCCGGAGGGAAGGAGGTGACGCAACTCTCACTTCCCTGGGGAGGAGGGCGAGGGAGGCCAAGCTAGAGCCCGATGAACTGCTCCAGCTGAAGCTCTCGGGATGACGGCCCAGGAGTGGAGACGGGATGCGGAGTGACGACGCCGGATCCCGGGTAGGAGGAGGGCTGAGCCGGCGAAGGTAGCGGAGGTGCCGACGGCTGAGGGTAGTACTGCGGCGGGTAGTACTGCTGCGGTGCGGGTGTCTGCAGGACAGGCGGAGCTGTCGGAGTGGCAGAGCTGCTGGATGAGGTCGGAGTGGTAGGACCAGCAGCAGCGACGGCGGCAGAGGCGAGGCGGCGCTCCCGCTGGCGTTGCATGGTGGCAATGACGCGGGCCTCGTCCGTCGGGAGAGGGCATGTGTACCACCCGTGCCCAGGCTGGCCACAGTTGTGGCAGACCGAGCTGCTACCGCTGGAACCGATCGATGACTGCATCTGCTGCTGTTGCGATGGACCCTTGCCCTTCGTGTTCCGGCTTTTCTTCTTCTTCCCCGAGGGCGATGGGGAAGCTGCGACGGGGGAGGCAATGGCCACGGACGCAATGGCAGGGGCGGCGACGGCAGGGGATGCAAGGGCCTGCGCGTGATGGAGCTGGGACTCCTGGCGAGCTTCCTCAATGCGGAGGAAGAGCTCATATGCCCAGGGCATGAGAGTGCCCTGGGCCTCCATGGTTGAGAGTACGTCCTGAGGGTAGTGGACGAAGACGTCCGCGTATGCACTGGTGGCGCCGTGCTTGATGGTGAGGAGCGCGGACAGAGGGGGCGGAGCAGATTTGCCGAGTCGACGGAGGATGTCCTCCGCCCGCTGCCAGTAGGCAGTGACCGTCTCGGTCTCCCCCATGTGCAGGGAGTTGAACTCCCGAAGCAGACGGCTGATCTCAGCGTCGCTGGACAGGCGATGGGGTCTGGTGAGGATGTGCCATGAGGCTGCGGGGTCAGGGATGTCACCAGCGGTGAAGTCGACGAGGAAGGGCTCTAGGGCAAGGCGGGAAGCTGGGGGGGCGACTGGTACGAGGGCGCGGACGGCGCGACCAGCGTCATATAGCTGATCGGCCCGGGTGGAGTCGTAAGGGAGGGTGTAGTAGGCCCACAGACCTTCACACTGCGCCCAGATCCGGAAGCTGAGCTCCCAGCTCCGGAACTGCTCGCCGGCCTGAAGCGGCGGCGGCGGTGTCTCTTCTGCCTACGGCCGGCACCCAGAGTGGGGCCAAGGACGGAGGTCACTGTCTTCCATTGGCGCTGAGTCTGCTGCTGAGCTAGGTAGTACGTGGTGGCGGACACAGCGGGGCTAGCGTGCCCTGGAGGGGTGAACGACGGCAACGCGCTGGTGGCGGTGTGGGAGGCGATTGGTTGTAGCGCTGCAAGCTGCTGTGTCAAGGCGAGGAGTTGTTGCTGAAGAGCAACAAGTGGGTCAAGGTTGCCGCCAACGCTACCAATGGGCTGCTGCTGCTGCTGCTGTTGTAGGGGCGGCGGCTGCTGCTGCTGTAGCGGCGACGGCTGCTGCTGTAGAGGCAGCGGCTGCTGCTGCTGCAACGGCGGCGGCTGCTGCTGCTGAGGCGGCGGCGGCTGCTGTTGCTACTGATTCGGCTGCTGCTGGTGCGACGACGGCAGCTGCTGTTGCCGTGGCGGCGGCGGCTACTCCTGCTGCTGCGGCGGCGGCAGCTGCTGCTCCTGCGGCGGCGACGGCTGCTGCTACTACAGTGGCGGCGGGTGCTGCTGATACTGTTGCTGCTGTAGTAGTCGTTGCAAGAAAGGAGGGGTAGGGTTCCCCCCACCACAGGAGGACCCCTCCTCGCCGGGACTACCAGCCATGTCTTAGTGTCCCTTTTTTTGTCTTTGTGTTGTTGATGTCAGTAGGAGATGGGAGCAGTGGGGAGTCTACCCACTGCTTTGGCCTTCCCCCTTTCCCCTTTTCCCCCTCTTCCTCTCTTTTTTTGTGTGTGTTGATGACGTCAGCACTGACGTCAGCAGTGACGTCACCAAAGGGGTGTTGACATTGGCAGCGGCGGATGTTGGAGCCGCCGCTACTGCTGTTGGTGCTGATGCTGCTGCAGCCATTGCTGCTTTTGCTGTTGCTGTTGTTGCTGCTTGCTGCTGCTGCTGCTACTACTGCTGCTACTGCTGCCGTTGCTGCTATTGCAGCTGCTGCTGCTGTCACTGCTGCTCATGTTGCTGCTGCAGCTATTTACTGCTACTACTGCTACTGCTGCGGCTGCGGTTACTGCAACTGCTGTTTCTGTTGCTATTGCTACTGTAGTTGCAGCTGTAGCTGTTCTTGCTACGAACTGCAGCAGGTGATGTGGCTGCTGCAGCTCGCTGCTGCTGCTGAGCGCTGTTGCAGCTGCTGCGTGCTACAGCAGTTGCTCGCTGCAGCTGCGGGCTGCTGTAGCGAGCTACAACGGTGGGGGATTTTTTTTGTTGCCTTCTTTGTTTTTTTGTCATAGCGGGCAGTAGCCCGCTGTCTGCTGCGAGCAGTGGGCTGCTGCTCGCTAGTAGCAGCGAGCTGCTGCTCGTTGCTTGCTCGCTGCGAGCAGCGAGCAGCAGCAGCCGCGGCTGGCAGCTGCCAGCTGCTACTCGTTGCTGTTGCTGCTGTAGCTGGCTGCTGCTGTAGCTCGCTGCAGCAGCTGCTGCGGGCTGCTGCTGCAGCAGGCTGCTGCTGCAGCTGGCTACTACTGCAGCTGGCTGCTGCTGCTGCTGCGCGCTGCTGCTGCTGCTGCTGCGAGCTGCTGCTGCTGCGGGCTGCTACGAGCTGCTGCTTCTGCCTGCTACTGCTGGTGGTGCCAGTCACTGCACCTGGGTGACGTTGCCGCTTGCGTCGTCGCCCACAGACGTTAGACGCCGCCTGCCGCTCACCTCCACACATCACGCGTGGGGGTCAGTGCTGCCGAAAAAATTTCGACAGCATTTCCCTTGGCCCAGTGGCCATGGGAAAAAATCTGACGCCGCCACCAGGAGGGTCAATGCTGTCATAAAAAATCCGGCAGCATTTCTTCTGCACTGGCGCGTATGGGGGTCCGCCGGCGTTGTCTGGCACCTGTTCGCCAGTCTTCTGCTGCTGTTGCTACGCTTTGGCTCTGATACCAAAATGGAAAGTCTATGCAGCAGGTTGGGGCAGCAGCGTTGTTGATCCAGCGTGCGGACTTCCACGCTCGTTGCTTAAGTCAGCTGCCCCCTCAGTCTGCTGCTCTAGAGTCTAAGTTTGAAGCTCAGGGTTTGTTACTCAGAAACGCGCGCGCCAGAGTTAGCGCCAGAAAGCAGCTGAAAACTTTTTGTTTCAGATTAGGAATAAAGAATGAACAGCAATGGGGGACCCCTCCAAGTTTTAGCCCCCCCCCTAGCTCTGTAGAGCTTGTTACTCACTTCATCAGCCAATCAGAAAACAGCTGATTTCAGGCTGGCAGGTTTTCTCGGTGAGGCCTGCCAGACGGCCGACAGCCCAAAACCCGGGCGTCGTCTGTTCTGCCTATAAACTGGACCATACCATAATACTGACGCTGCGAACGCAGCCGTTTTGGTCAGAATCAGCTAGAAATATAGTAGTGAGGAGTTATGGCAGCCTGAACCCAGGCAGTGCCCACGATGGTTTGTGCTGCTGAACAGGGCCATGCAACATGCAACAGGGATCCTAGGCAGCGCATGACGACGCAGGCACGACAGGACGCGCTGGACGCATGCAGACAGCGACTGCGGTGGCAGTGAGGCCCGGCAGTGCGACTGCCGAGGAGGCCTGTCGATGGAGCTGAACACGTCGCTGGAGAGAGGAGGCTCCAGCGAACTGCGTGACGACCTCAGCGTGCGTTGGCTCCACCGGATGACACTCCATTAGCGTCGAGTCTCGCCTTCAGTCATCTGCACGCCGATGTACACAAGCCGAGAGGACACAACAGAGCACAATGAGCGCAAAAAAACCAACAGAGCATGATGCTGCAGCCGCAGTAACGTACTCCCGCCTAAATTTGCAAGGAAAATGATTCATACCATTTCCGGACCCGGTAACTTACCCCTTGTATCTTGTTGCGTAACGGTTGGAAACTAGGTCTATTTTGTATTGATAGAAAGTGGAAAAAAACCTGCCGCGGGTATGTTCAGGATCTCCATGAGATTCCGCTCAGCCATGTTGGTTTTTTTGCCCATCCCTCATTGTGCTCTGTTGTGTCCTCCGGGCTTGTGTACATCGGCGTGCAGATGAATGACGGCGAGACTCGACGCTGATGGAGCGTCATCTGGTGGAGCCGACGCACGCTGAGGTCTACTCGTAGTTCGCTGGAGCCTCCTCTCTCCGGCGACGTGCTCAGCTCCATCGGCAGGCCTCCTCGGCGGTCGTGCTACCGGCGGTCACTGCCACCGCAATTGCTGTATGCATGCGTCCAGCGCGTCCCATCGCGTCTGCATCGTCATGCTGTGCCTAGGGTCCTTGTTGCATGCTGTATGGCCCTGTTCGGCACCATGGACCACCGTAGGCACTGCCTGGGTTCGGGCAGCCATAACTCTTTGCTACTGCTTTTCTAGCTGATTCTGACCGCACGACTGCGTATGCAGCGTTGGTATTTTGGAATGGTCCAGTTTTCAGGCATAAAGGACGACGCCCGGGTAATGGGCTGTCGGGTGTCTGGCAAGGCTCACCGAGAAGACCCTGCCAGCCAGATAATAGGTCCACAACTATTTTCTGATTGGCTGGTTAGCTGAGTAACAAATTCTACACTAGTGGGGGAGAGCTAGAACTTGGAGGGGTCTCCCATTGTTGCTCATTCTTCATTCCTAACCAGTTACTTTCAGTTTTCAGCTGCTTTCTGGCGCTAACTCTGGCGCGCGCGTTCCTGAGTAACAAACCCAGAGCTTCCAGACTTAGACTCTCGAGCAGCAGACTGAGGGGGCAGCTGACTTAAGCAACGAGCGTGGAAGCCCGCATGCTGCATCAACAATGCTACTGTCCCAACGTGCTGCCTAGGTTTTCCATTTTGGTATCAGAGCCTGAGCGTAGCAGCAGCAGCAGAAGACTGGCGAACAGGTGCCAGACAACGCCGGCGGACCCGCATACGCGCGAGTGCAGGGGAAATACTTCCGGATTTTTTCTGGCAGCATTGACCCGCCTGGTGGCGGCGTCAGATTTTTTCCCACGGCCACTAGGCCAGGGGAAATGCTGCCGATTTTTTTTTTCTTCGGCAGTACTGACCCCTGTTGGGTTTGTGTCAGTACCACACGGTGACCTCTGGACTCGTTGCACAGTCACCTCACTGATGTAGGTGACTAACTGGAGAGAGGCAACCCCTGCTGGCTGCTACGCCATGGTGGCATTACTTCACAGCGAGTCTCACAGCCAGGCATCAGCCGGGCATCAAATCTCACGTGTCTCTGGCTGGCGTGCATTTGTGCACACACATTTGCGTTGGGTTCACACTCTGGCCTATTCTTTGGCATGTCTTCCCTTCAGTGACCTAGTTGACAGGTTGCAACTTTTAGTGGGTAGTTTAGTTCAGTTCAGTGAACTTGGGAGAGAGCGTGCGAGATCGAGCTTGCTGCTCGCTCGCTCGCTCCCCCCCCACCCGACGGCCACCACCTCATTGCTTGTTACCCGTCGTGTGTTTCTTACTTACTTACCTCTAAACTTCCACGTTAATACCATTGCTTGCTTGGTGTCTTCCAAGCCTCACCCCACCTGCTGCTTACTTGTCTAGCGCAACAGCCTACTGGTATCAGAGCTAGTTTTGCGTGGAAGACGGGCAGCAGATCGATCTGCTGTCCACGTATTCTGGGCCAAACCCGCGACGGGCACTCTTGGCATCGCGCATCCACCCCGCCGTCACAATCTACCAGCACAACAGCAGTTGACTGCTGTAGCCTCAGCAGCAGCGAGTGACGGCATTCTGCCGTCGGGGCTCTTTGGTCTTCCCCTCCTCCTGCTGGTTGGGCTCCCCTCCATTCCTGGGTTGGGTGGGGTAGAACATGTTTGTACAAGCATTCCCACGACCTTCCCATATTTCCCACGCCCACTGGGGCGGGGGAAACGCTGCCGAAACATTCTCGGCAGCGTGGGGGGGTCCGTCGCCGTCTCCTAGCAGCATTCGCAACAGCTGCAACGTGAACAACGGCTCAGCTTCCGTAGCTCAGCAGCAACAGCCACGTAGCATCCCAGCAGCAGTGGATCTAGCTCCTCAGCTCTGCAGCAACAGCCCAGCAGCAGTACCTCATCAACAGCTCAACAGCAGCTTCACAGCAGCATCTTAGCAGCAGCGCAGCATCAGCTCAGCAGCAACTCAGTAGTAGCTTAGCAAACAGCTCAGCGAAAGCTCAGCAGCAGCTCAGCAGCAGATCAGTAGCTGCTCAACAAACTGCTTAGCAGTAGCTCAGCAGCAACTCAGTAGCTTCGCAGCAGCATCTTAGCAGCAGCGCAACATCACCTCAGCAGCAACTCAGCAGCAGCTCAACAAACAGCTCAGCAGCAGCTCAGCAGCAGCTCAATAGCAAATCAGCAGCTGCTCAGCAAAATGCTCAGCAGCAGCTCAGCATCAACTCAGCAGTTTCGCAACAGCATCTTAGCAGCAGCGCAACATCACTTCAACAGCAGCTTAGCAGCAGCTCGCAAACAGCTCAGTAGTAGCTCAGCAGCAGATCAACAGCTGCTCAGCAAACAACTCAGAAGCAGCTCAGCAGCAGCTTAGCAGCAGCACGGCAGCAGCAGCAGCAGCTGCAGCAAATACCTGCACCACAGCAGCCGCATAACCAACGTGACAAGAGCAGCAAGCGGCATTGTGGAGGATCGGCACTGCAACCTTGTAGCAGTCTCCGCACCACCATCTGGTGGTGGTCGTCGTCACGCTGGCGCACTGGGAGGATCTCGGTGGCGACTCAGGGGAGAGCTCAACACTTTAACGCTCGGTAAGCCCTCCCTCCCCTGGTGCCTCTGGGGGGATTGAGCAGCCGCACGACACCGCTGCTATGTCGCCACACTCAACTTGGCATCAGGACGCGCTAGAGCTCGCTCGCACCTTCACACATACCGCGTCCGCCGTGATAGACGCGGCAGCTATAGCTGCTGCCACCTTTGCCGCTGCAGCTAGAGCAGCATGTGCCCCTGCATCAACATCAGCTGGCCGCGCCGCTGAGTCCTACACTGAGGCGGCCGTTGTAGCTGGACCGCTGGCTGCGGCAGCGGCTGACATTGGGACACAGCTAGCGGCAGCTGCATCATCTGTGGCCTTTGCAACAGCTTCTGCAGCTTCTGCCATATCCGCTACAGCTACGGCCATTCGCACCTCCACAGCCGTCGCCGTTGCAGCATCCGCATCTGCACCCTCTGAAATCACCACACTCGTCACAGCGGCCGTCGTTGTAGCGGCGATCCTTCCTACCGTTGGCGACGCCTTCACTACAGGCTGCCTGGCACTGATTGTGCCGGTTGCATCTTGCGTCTCTGTGCTCTCCGCTGCAACTGCTTCTATTGTCCCACCTGTTCTTGCTCTTTTGCGCAGCCCCTGACATGCCTTGTGAGGTCTCCTTGTCTGCATCTCCCTTTTCCCGCCCTCTGTCTCTTTTCTCTGCGGTGGCTTGTCTGTGTGATTTGGATCGGGCTGTCTTGCAGTACATATTCATCGTGCCTAAGGCATTCCCAGTTTTCCCACGCCCACTGGGGCGGGGGAAACTCTGCCGATATTTTCTCGGCAGGGCCCATTAGTCGTCACCATGCCTAATGACGACGAGTCGGTCATAGCAGACTTTCAGCGCCAGCTGGCCCTCGCTTGCGACGCTCAGCGTGATGCTGAAGAGCGTCTCAAATTCGCGAATGACAATCGCGCCGCCTTCGCAGATGAGGTGGTTGCGCTTGTGCTCAAGCGGCTGCCTGCAACCTTTGTCCTGCCCACTGGCTCCTCTGCTGGCGCCGGTGCCGGTGTCTCTTCCACCCCACCTGGTGCTAACTCTACTACCTCCAATCCTGCTGTCACCCCATGTGCTGTCTCTCCTGCCGTAGTCTCCCGCCAGCATGACTTCTTCTCCTAGCCCCCTGTCTTTTCTACTGGACTTGCTTCCTCTTCCTGGGAGACCCGGTTTAGTGCATGGGCCCAGGGAGAACGTCTTTAGGAATACTACTTCCCTGCCATACCTTCCTTCAGCCCCGTCGTAGACGAGTCTGCTCGCGCTGTCCGCGCCCTCATTGGTGCTGCCCCTGAGACACTCGTCGACGAGGTTGGCACCTACAATGCTAACCCCGCTGTTCAGCGTCTGGCTGACCCAGTCGGTGCGTACACCATGCTTCGTCGGCGCACGACAGTCACAGGTCAGGCG
>SZWC01029451.1:7500-10009 GCA_023375785.1 Penium margaritaceum | reverse complement strand
CATGCATACATACATACATACATACATACATACATACATACATACATACATACATACATACATACATACATACATACATACATACATACATACATAGATACATACATACATACATACATACATACCATACATACATACATACCACACATACATACCATACATACATACATACCATACATACATACATACCATATATACATACAAACCATACATACATACATACCATACATACATACATACCATACATACATACATACCATACATACATACCATACATACATACATACCATATATACATACATACCATACATACATACATACCATACATACATACATACCATGCATACATACATACCATACATACATACATACCATATATACATACATACCATACATACATACATACCATACATACATACATACCATGCATACATACATACCATACATACATGCATACCATACATACATGCATACCATACATTCATGCATACCATACATACACACATACCATACATACATACATACCATACATACATACATACCATACATACATACATACCATACATACATACATACCATACAAACATACATACCATACATACATACATACCATACATACATACATACCATACATACATACATACCATACAAACATACATACCATACATACATACATACCATACATACATACATACCATACATACATACATACCATACATACATACATACCATACATACATACCATACATACATACATACCATACATAACTTACATACATACCATACATTGCATACATACATACCATACATTGCATACATACATACCATGCATTGCATACATACATACCATACATTGCATACATACATACCATACATTGCATACATACATACCATGCATTGCATACATACATACCATACATTGCATACATACATACCATACATTGCATACATACATAGCATACATTGCAAACATACATACCATACATTACATACATACATACCATACATTACATACATACATACCATACATTACATTTATAAATACCATACATTACATACATACATACCATACATTACATACATACATACCATACATTACACACATACACACCATACATTACATACATACATACCATACATTACATACATACATACCATACATTACATACATACATACATACCATACATAACATACATGCATACCATACATTACATACATACATACCATACATTACATACATACATACCATACATTACATACATACATACCATACATTACATACATACATACATTACATACATACATACATTACATACATACATACATTACATCCATACATACATTACATACATACATACATTACATACATACATACATTACATACATACAGACATACATTACACATACATACACACATACATACACACATACATACACACATACATACACACAAACATACACACATACATACACACATACCTACACACATACATACACACATACCAACACACATACATACACACATACATACACACACATACACACATACATACACACACACATAAACACATACATACACACATACATAGACACATACATACACACATACATACATACATACATACATACATACATACATACATACATACATACATACATAGATACATACATACATACATACATACATAAATGCATACCATACATACATACATACCACACATACATACCATACATACATACATACCATACATACATACATACCATACAAACATACATACCATACATACATACATACCATACATACATGCATACCATACATACATACATACCACACATACATACCATACATACATACATACCATACATACATACATACCATACAAACATACATACCATACATACATACATACCATACATACATACGTACCATACATACATACATACCATACATACATACATACCATACATACATACATACCATACATACATACATACCATACATACATACATACATACCATACATACATACATACCATACATACATACATACATACCATACATACATACCATACATACATACATACCATATATACATACATTCCATACATACATACATACCATACATACATACATACCATGCATACATACATACCATACATACATGCATACCATACATACATGCATACCATACATACATGATTACCATACATACATACATACCATACATACATACATACCATACATACATACATACCATACATACATACATACCATACATACATACATACATACCATACATACTAACATACCATACATACATACATACCATACATACATACATACCATACATACATACATACCATACATACATACCATCCATACATACATACCATACATAACTTACATACCTTCCATACATTGCATACATACATACCATGCATTGCATACATACATACCATACATTGCATACATACATACCATACATTACATACATACATACCATACATT
>SZWC01029450.1:2562-13727 GCA_023375785.1 Penium margaritaceum | reverse complement strand
CCCCTCGTTCACGGCGCCGGCTGCGCCGAGGGGGAGGAGAAGGGGGAGACGCCCCTCTCCCCTCGTTCACGGCGCCGGCTGCGCCGAGGGGGAGGAGAAGGGGGAGACGCCCCTCTCCCCTCGTTCACGGCGCCGGCTGCGCCGAGGGGGAGGAGAAGAGGGAGACGCCCCTCTCCCCTCGTTCACGGCACCGACGGAGCCGAGGGGGAGGAGAGGGGCGACACCCCCCCCTCTCCCCCTCGTCCAAGGCGCCGACGGCGCTGATGGCGCATAGACACCAAGGGGGAGGGGAGAGGGTGATCCCCCCCTCTCTTTCCGTCTAACAGGGGCCGACGGCCCAAGGGGGAGGAGAGGGGGCAATCTCCCCTCTCCCCCCTCGGGAAGAGGGAGGAGAGGAGACGACCTCCCCTCTCCACCCCCCCCCTTTCGCTCTCACGTGGGCTGACGGCCCCAGGGGGGGGAGAGGAGAGGCATCCCTCTCTTCATCCCCCCACGTGAGCCGTGCAGCCCAAGGGGGATGCGATGGGACGAGCTCCCCATCCCTCCCCTCACATGGGCCACGACCCAAGGAGGAAGGAGGACAGGAAGCTTCGTCCTTCCTCCCCCCTCCGGCGGAGGGAATGGCCCCTGATACGCTAATAGTATGCTTAATGTTTCACATGTTAGTGTGCGTGAGTGGCGCAGCTGGTAGTGGGAGCAAATGACATGATGGGGACGCGGGATCGAATTACGTGGCTTGAAAATTTTCCCGAGAAACCTCCTGTTTTGGACCCGGTTGGTTCCTCATGAAACGAAGGACTATTGCTTCGTTCGGTGTCTGTTTTGCACGCCGTAAAAACCTATTTGAAGCTCAAACCGAGCTCCAGATTTAGGTCAAATAAAAAAAACTTTTTCAAAAAGGTTAAAAATCTCTATGTGCCATTAGCACTAGAGGCGAGGACGATTTCCTCGGTTGGACCCGGGGTCTAACCTTGTTCGCCGTGGGTTCATCGCTATGAAAAGCTGCATGGAGCTCATTCTAGGCTCTAAAATGTATTGAGAAGTCTCTCAATCATTCTTCTTCAATGTTTTCCCGTTCATGGGAAACAGGGAAGACCGACAGTTTTCCTAACACACCACCGGGTGACGCTTGAAAGATTCCATCATCAACCAAAAACAAAAAAAAGGAAAAAAAAAGGCACTTTAAGTGCCATAATTCGGACAGTTTCATAGATCATCAAGTTGAGGAATTACATGTTAACCGTTTACAAAGACGTTCGAAACGGTGGAAACGTTTGTGGTCAAACCTGAGTGCTTGGTCAAGTTGACCATGGGTTTTGACGCAAAAATTCAAGAGCTCTACTTGAGATCTCCCCAAAAAAATCAGCAGTCCTGATTTTCTTTTTCTTTTCCATTCCGAAGCACAAAAAGGAGGAAAACCGACAGTTTTCTACGACCTGGACGGAACTCACTTGGAAATGTTTTAGTGCAAAAAATTGAGCACCGATTGTGCCTAAGTTTTCCTGAATTAACCTCCAAGCTTGGAGTAGTTCGTGAGGAAACCCGGAAGGGTGACCGTTTATAGCCCGACATGGCTCAATACAGGTTGTACATGCGCTAAACAGTTTTGTTTACGCAAAACGACGACTACAACGTGCACCAGGTTGCAAAACCACAATGGTGACGTGCATCGAGAAGAATTCTTGATGAAGAATGATGAAAGCACTGAACGTGCTACGACCACTTGACGACTCACCTACTCGTTGCAACAATGCGAAATGTGCAGTGTACAAAACGAGTGTCGTGTGCACAGTTACACGGGCGTCAATTTTATCATTGACGGAAGTGCCGATTGCATTACGAGCAATAGCAAAAGTGCTAGTCACAGAAATATTGTCGGTGTTGAACACACCTCTGGAAAAGTGCCAGTTGCACTTTGATCACAGATGGCGAAAGCATCCGTGATGTTAGTGCCGAACGCACTGCTCATGGTCGAAGGAGATATGACTGAAATAAATGCCGATTGAGTATCTACATAGGTGTCGATTACACCAAGGATGCTAGGTGTTTGTATTTGTGAGTGGATATTGACAAAACAAGAATGTGAGTGCCGATCGTACTCAACGCACACGCGAGGGTGAAAATCCCCGCACGAGGGTCGAGTCCCCAAAATTGATAAGTGCCGGTTGCTTTGGGAGCATGACCAACATGGTAGATGCAATTGTAGCATTCACGCGAGTGTCGAACGCACAATCCCAATGCGCGTTGAATGCATAGCTGATGGGTGCGTCGGTTAAATCGACACGAGTGCCGAATGCACCATTGTCGTGGATGCTGATTGCGTGATTGACAAAAGATGCGGGTTGCACTTTTGTCATGGGTGCCGAATGCACCACTGATGCGAGTGCCGAACGCACTATGGCCATGAGCTCCGGTTGGACTAGCCACGCTAGTGTTGATGGTACAACACTTGTTACAAGCTGCCGATTGCACCGATAACATGGGTGCTGATCGCACCCCGTTGTATCAACTAGCAAAAACTAGGCAACCGTTGACTCATCGTGCTAGCTTGCAATAGACCACCAGACAAAAGCATACCATCTATGCGCGGAGTGGTTCTATGGGCAAGAGCATCAAGCGCGTTTGTCAAAGCGCCAAAACCACGTCGTTTGGCATTTGCAAGTCATCTCGACAAAGTCGAGGATGGTCATACTGTCGAATCCTTCAAATGGAGAACCGACAGGTATGGCTAGAAACAATCACAGACAACTGTGGTGATCAGAGGTATCCCCGAACGGCGTAACAAAAGCACAACGATCTCGTTTGCCACCGAATGTGACGACCATTCACCCTGCCGATTGCAGTTTGGGAAGGTACTTCCAAAGAAGTACGAACCAAATTTTATCGGATGGATCACGTATGACGAGGACGCTTTCCTCAAAATTTGACCATGCTAAATGTGGACGAACTCCTCCCTCTCCATGATGGAATGCGCTACAAATGCCCAGTCGGTTGAGCACCAATTCCAATATATGCACGGCTTGCATTACCGCAAGGGGTCGGCGCACATGATCAAGCACCAGAGACAACCCAGTTTTCAATACGTGCACGACATGCACAAAAACCTAATTCACTAAGTGTTGATGCGTCGATCACGACACTCAATTATGGATGAGTTAGATAGTCAAATGATCACAACGGTTTTGTGACATTTGAACAAGCTGACGATATTAGTTGATGTCTTGGATAAAAATGGCGACACCATTTCACCGAACAAGTAGTTTGGTGGGTGCAGGACGTGTGCCACGACAGTCGCACGTCCCATTGTGCTACAATGTTCAAAGGCGAATGTTATCATTTCATGACTGTGTCCGTGTCATGACTATGTCATGAGATGTGACCTGGCCTGTTAGCACGCCGACTTTAATCCTCGAGGATTGCCATTGTGCTGCCTGTACACAATGTGTACTGGATGCATCAGTACCTTTTGGAGGTTCTCTGCATCATCAGTCATGGCCGATGCAAATATCGTTCCGTGATGGAATGTGTCAAGGATGATACGCTTGAATAAAGTTCCAATGGCGAAACCATTAACACCCTCTCACTCGGTGAGTGATGGATTCAAATCGGGGTGCCTGGCCGTTACCGACAATGAAAAGGTACATGAGTGTACTCACAACCCTGTTCAGGAGACAATGATTATTGTCAATGAAGGTTGTATTTGCGCCCGATAGGGACAGAGACTCTTCGATGGGTCCTCCACGATTTGAGATGCCGTAGTGCGGTGGTCAAGGATTGCAAGAGTCAATTCTGGCGTATGACAAGATTGACCGAATGTTTAAAGTGAACAAACTTGAAGGCGACACCTTCAGTCTATCATCACTCGGTGAGTAAACATGTCATAGACATTGATAGACAAAAATACATGAACCGACGTCGATGACATAAATTCATCCACAGTTCGGTGAAAATCCATTTCGGAGAAAATGAGCGACACTCATCTTCTACCTAATGGCGCTCCAGCCCTATGACGGTCTCATAGATTGCTACAAACCAACTACGACATAGTTGGGATCACGTCAAGGTCTAGGTTTTGTGATCAAAGCTTATAACCGTGGAGACGATCTATAAGCCGACACCTTTATGCTAACAGTCTGTTAACACCTACATCTTGGTAGTCCGACCGACCACACGAGTCATAATCGACACAAAGGTAAAATGATGACCAGTGTGTCGAAAATGTTGATGTGAAGGGACTCTTCAAGATGGACCTTGAGGAACGATAATCCTCATCAGATTTTTTTTTTATGTTCTCAGGAACGTCTCAAAGTTGATGCCATCGTGACACAGTACACTAGTTGTGTACGTCAAGCGCTTCAAACAATATGCAGATGGATTCCGGTCATACCAAGGCATGGTGTAGCACCAGCTATCCAATTTGTTGGAACAAAACCAATCTCCGAGAGAGATCATAATGACTACGGTGTAGTCGAACCATGTTTCACTGACGTGAAAGGTCATGGTGAAGCGACTCAAGCCCCTTGCTTTTGGGGATGATTCAATTGAAGTACATTGCCAAACGCAAGTACAAGACAATTTTGGATGTTGCTGCGGTGGTATCCACAATGGTGGATGTTTACCGGGATGTCTTCAATGAGGGCGATCCCCTCCACGAGTGCCTCGGACAAGGCATGTGGAAAATACTCTATTGAATGGAAGTATCGAATGTACATTATAGAAGACATTGAAGCAACACGGATTGTTGCAACTTGGCGAACATAATCCATTGACGGGATCTTGAATGGAACCCTTGCACGCGATTATGTTATCGCAAACAAATTCAGGAATTAGTTTTTCCAGGATCACCGGATGTGATTCAGAGGTGTTCGATCACAATCACATGGAACTGACACCCGAAAGGTGTTCTTCCAACTTGTATCAAGATGATGGTGATCATGGTACACCCATTTGGTGAATACCGTACGATGAACACTTTGTCCGTGGATAGAATCCATGGTTCTTGAGATTGGTTATCTCAGTTGACCTAGTTCAAAAGTGGTGTGCTTTTGACGGGGACGTGAGCGGCAGCCTATGGTACCCATTTTAGACAAAAATGAGGGGATGATGGTTGAGACCAAGATCATCTAGGTCGGAGCAGCTGCTGCACGCTGCAGCTGCTGCTGGCTGCCACCGTCGCGCGCTGCTGCTGGCTGCCGCCGCCGCGTGCTGCTGCTGCTGCCACTGCTGCACTACTGCTGCCACCGCGAATGCCGCTGCTGCTGCTGTGCCGCTGCCGCTGCTGCGCTGCTGCTGCCGACGCCGCTGTTGCGCTGCTGCTGCCGCCGCTGCTGCCACGCTGCTGTGGCGGCCGCTACTGCTGCGCTGCTGCTGCGCGGCTGCCGCTGCCGCCTCTGCTGCTGGTGCTCTGCTGCTGCGGCTGTGGGGGGAAGTGGCGGCTGCACGCACCGTAGCCACCACACACCTTTGCGTGGCGGTACGCGCTGCTGCTGCTGCCTCAACAGCTGCGATCTCACGTGGTGGGTGGAGTGCGCGGACGGCGAACGGCCGTCTCCAACGGGTCCCAGAAGATCCGCTGCAGCGGTGACTCTCACTGCTGCTGCTCTGCTGCGTCTCTGCTACGCAGCTCAGTGAGAACTGTCTCACTGCTCTGATACCATTAGAAAGTACGTAGAAGCTTCCTAGCAACACAGCCGCTGACCGGGCGTCAGTGCCTAGTCAGACGGTGACGACAGTCACAGGTCGTACACACAACGATAAGGGTTTGGCTAGGAGACACAGGTCAAAGTGTCAGAATGTTTCAATATAGCATATGCAGAGAGAGATGACAACTGACAGGTCCAGGGCTTAAACACCTACCGCGGCGCACGGCGGGTGTCGCACGCGGCAGTCCAAGAGCTGTCCTAAAACCGGCCCCAAACCACTGTTTTGGCCGTAACTCTGCGCACACATGTCAGAATCCTACGCCGTCTGAACCTAGATGTCCAGAATCAAAAGACGCACGCAACGACTGGTCACATGCATGCATCCATCGACTGACAGCAATTATACAATGCAAAAACATGCAAATGAGCCTCATGCCCAGTCCGCCGAAAGGCGCCTGCAAGACGTACAAGGCACAGCAAGGAGTCCCGGTGACATCTGGGGCTCTGGAACAGTGGTCGGTCAGCTCCAGACGGGTAGTCCGCCGCCTGTCGTCGCGCCGGTGTCACCAGGGCCGCCTGCCTTAGGGATCTGCACGAGTATGGACACGGCCGAGTGGTCACAGTAAACTGTACAGGAACGTCACAAAGCACAACACTCCCCCATGACCCGATGGTACGCATGTCCATACGCGTGCAGCACTGGTACAACCACATAGTGAGTGACACAGACAGATGAGACGGCAACGTACATCCCACACTCAATCACTGTCACGCACGGGGTGAAGCCCAACAGAACAAATGGCCACCCGGAACTTTCCGCGGGCAAGTGCCTTCGTCAAGAAATCAGCTCGTTGCAAGTCAGTGCCAACCCACATGATGGAGATCACGCGTCGCTCCACCAGATCATGAACGAAATGATGCTCAACCGCAATGTGCTTTGTGCGAGCATGAAAAACACCAGAGTTCTCCGCAATGGCGAGAGCACTCTGGTTGTCGCAACGCAGCACAATGGCGGGTACCGACTGCCCAAGCTCAAGAAACAAGCGCTGCAGCCAAACTGCCTCAGCAGCCCCTGCCCCCAAAGCCACATACTCTGCCTCCAACGAGCTACGTGCGATGCAGCCCTGCTTCCCGCTTCGCCAAGACAAAGCGGTACCACCGAGCAGAAACACGTAGCCAGTGCGACTGCGCCCGTCAGGACTCCAAGCCCAGTCGCTGTCAGTGTAGCCGTCAAGGACCACCGAACACTGCCGACGAAAGCAGAGTCCAAGATACGGCGTGGAGACCACGTACCGTACCACTCGCACAGCCGGGTGAAGAGCTCTTGCACGTGGAGCCTGCGAGAACTGAGCGAGGAGGTTGACGGCGAACGTGATGTCGGGACGCGTGGTAGTGGCCAGGTACATCAGAGATCCGATAAGACGGAGGTACAAGGTCACATCCACTGTCTCCCCCAGCTGTGTAGGGTCATCCACCTTCAGGGCATCCTGCCCATCAGGTGTGAGTGGTGTGGAAGCAGTGGGCACTGCACCAAGGAGATCGCTAAAGCGCTCCCCCACGACTCGTGCGTATCGGGCCTGATGCAGCAACAGTGTCCAATGTCTACGATCTCGCACAATCTCCATACCAAGAAACACCGATGCGGGACCGAGGTCCTTCATCGTGTAGGCGGCATGTAGGACAGCCTTGGCCTCCTTCACGACCTCCACCGACGGAGACGCGACCAGAAGGTCATCAACATAGACCAGGATGGCAGTAAACCGCTCGGGTGTCGGTAGGATGAAGAGTGAGGGGTCTGCCTCGCTCTGTACGTATCCTGCGCGAGTCAAGGTGCCAGTGATCTCTCGGTTCTAACACCGTGGGGACTGCTTGAGGCCGTACAAGGACTTGCGCAAGCGCCAGACCTTGTCATCGTCCTCAAAGCCTGGTGGCTGAGCCACGTAGATCTCCTCATCCAAAGAGCCATGGAGGAACGCGTTGTTCACATCCATCTGGTGTAGTTCCCAGTCATGCTGAGCTACTACACCGAACAGAGCTCGAGCTGAGGTCATGCGGCCGACAGGGGCAAAGGTGTCAGTGTAATCAACTCCCTCNATCTGAGAGAACCCCTTGACGACCAAGCGGGCCTTGTAGCGTTCCAGTGAGCCATCCGGCTTCACTTTCTTGCGAAAGACCCACTTGACCTGAATCGCCTTCCTCTGAGGGGGAAGGTCGACCAGCTCGTAGACTCCGTGCTCTCGGATAGCGCGAAGCTCATCCTCGCAAGCAGCTCGCCAGGCATCAGCATCCTGCAATGAGAAAGCCTCCCTCAATGTGCCCGGATCCGGCGCCATAGAGGGGGAACACTGCGTGGCAAGTGCACACGCCTCAGTGTCTGGCCTGACGGCCACAAGATCAGCTGCTGCGTCACAGGCGATATGGAACTCGCGAGTGACCAGGTCGTGCCCTATGGGGCACGCTGGGTGTACCTCTGAAAGCTCAGTGCAGACACTCAGGCCTAAGGCCTTTGTGCCTGGATCACCACTCGCGATACTGCGAGAGGAACGTCTGGGTCCGGAACCCGAAGCTCACTGAGCTCCGGAATCCAGTGGTCGAAGGCGACCACCGAGCTCACGGGAGTAACCGGAGGTCGAGGGGCGCACCTCAGGCTCAGGAACAGGTACGACCACAGGGACAGGTATGACCACAGCTGGTGAGGGCTGAGACGAGGCAGTCGGAGAAGCCGTGCGCGGAGATGCGTGTGTGGGGGACACTGAGCTGGGGATGACAGCGGGCAAGGCTGGCCCGGACACGAAGACAGGAGTATCAGCCGACGTAGAGACAGGAGTGGGCTGGGCTGGGTGAGATGTTGGAACAGGGGTGCCAGTGGACACAGAGGGTGATGTAGGAGGAGGCGCGGGAGCAGTGGTACCCGTGGGGTGCGAAGCTGGCTGGACAGGCAGGATCTCTGGACCAACGGCAATGATAGCCGGATCATCAAGTGCTGGAGATCGAGAGGGGACTCGAGCGGACACATCAGCCTCCTGGCGAGGAATGGTCGCTGGCAAAGAGCTCTCCCCCATCCGCCAAGGACCCTCACAGGAAGGGACATGAGCTGCAGAGAGCGCTGTGATCGAAGT
This sequence comes from Penium margaritaceum, assembly GCA_023375785.1. Taxonomy (NCBI): domain Eukaryota; kingdom Viridiplantae; phylum Streptophyta; class Zygnematophyceae; order Desmidiales; family Peniaceae; genus Penium; species Penium margaritaceum. Next base: position 4,966 of record SZWC01029450.1, on the reverse strand, counting down.
CAGATCACGGTATGTGAGTGACTCAAAAAACAACGCGTCACGGGACTCAATGACACGACGGCGAGTGGCGTCCCAAAAACGCCAGGCCTTCGACCGCGGGGAGATGCCGATGAAGGCCCACAAGCGACCCCGAGGGGAGACCTTGGACCCTTGCTGGTCCTCGGTGTACCATACGGAGGCCATGGATCCCCAAACGCGTGCAAGACGAAGATCGGCACGGTGGCCAAACCAGAGCTCATACGGTGTAACATGATCCGGAAGCGGACCATGCGGGAGGCGGTTCCAGACCCAAGTAATGTAGGCGAAGCCCTCGAATGCGAAGGACTCCGGGAGACCGCACTCAGACCGCATGGCGCAGACCGCATCCTCCATGGTGTGGTTCCAGCGCTCAGATACACCGTTCTGCTGTGGGGTAGCAGGAGCAGAGACCTGGTGAAAAATGCCGTGCTCAGCAAAAAACGAGTCCATCTCGCCGAGGAACTCGCCGCCGCGATCCGAGCGAAAGGTATGTAGCGTGTGGCGAGACTGACGCTCAGCCATCACAAGCCAGAGCCGAACCGCAAGGGCGGCGTTGCTCTTCTGACGTAGATTGTAGACCCACCGCATCCGGGTGAAGTGATCAGTGAGCGTCAGAACATACCGGCCCCTCTCGGATAGCGACTCGAGCGGGAGAGGACCGAGCAGGTCCGAGTGGACCAACTCGAGGGGCCTCAGCGCTCGGGAATGCGAATCAGGGTAAGTGCACCGGTGCATCTTACCCTGAGCGCAAAAAAGGCAGTCGGTCTTGGGTGGCTTCTCGAAAGAAGCCACGTCAAGACCAAGAGCGGGCTGTGTCCGGATGAGCTTTGACATAGTGTCGGAGCCCACGTGACACAGACGTCGGTGAAGCAACCGCTGGTGTTCCGGGGATAGAACACCAGTGACAAAAATGCAACCAGAGGAGGAGGGAGAGTAAGGGGAGGAGGGCCGAGCAATGCGGTATAAATCATCTACGCTTGAAGCACGCAGGACAATGCTACGGGTGTCAAGAGCAGTCACAGTCGCTGAATCAGCGGTATGCTCAACGGAGAGACCCATCAGAGTGCAGGCACGCTCAGACAGCAGACTGAGCTCAAGATCAGGCACAAACAGCACGTCAGAGAGATACAGGGGGGCCAGACGGACCATCAAAGCATACAACCCCAACACCGTGAACCGGTAAGGACTGACCAGAACCTGTACGAACAGAACGGACAGTCGTGACAGGACCAAGTACCACAAAGTCACTACGACGACACGTCATGTGGTGGGTGGCACCGGAATCGATGATCCAAGTGCCGCCGGAGTCACGACTGGTGGACGTCACTGTACAACGAGCAATAGAACACTCGGCATCAGAGGGACGCTGAGCCGTCAGTGGGACGGAACGACGTACATCACGAAGGTGAGACTCATGAATCCAGTCAGTGCAGTCAGGCCCATCATAGACGTTAGGGTCATTTTTGCAATGTGCAAAGGAGATCTCAGCCATGAAGCTGTCCATCTCCTTGTACCAGATCCGTGGGGCCTGTTTCAGTCCGTACAACGCCTTCACCAGCTTGCACACCTTACCCTCAGGTGCTATTGTGTCGGCCCTGTTTATTAGTCCGTTTGCCTCAGGCCGGTTGACAAAGGGTTATGGGCCCACACTGACCAGTTGTAAGGCACGCTTCGCTCAACTCTGGTACGCTCTCTCCGGGTGCACACGCCGGCTCCATCAACTCCATCAGCTCCATCAGCTTCATCAGCTCCAACGGCTTGGTCTGCACTTAGCACACAGGGACTAAGGACAAGCTCTGCCCTTGGAGGCACGACCCTTGTGTCCCAACCAGGACAAGCTCTGCCCTTGGTGGCAAGACCCTGGATGTGTTGGTGTAGATATATTCTCTGTCTGCAGGTGAACATCGGCTGGAGGGGTAAGCAACAGATCTGCATCCTAAAACCGGTAGCAGACATCAGCTAACATCAGCCTACATCGGCCTCAACGCAGCATAGACGTGGGAAGCAGACAAGGGCAACAAAAATGGTTGACCCATCGGGAGAAGTAGGGGCTGCCGCAGGGCATTCCTCAAGCTCAACAGTGGCTACCACAGGGCAGACCACTGGAGCAAATGTGAGTGCTATGTCACTGCCACAAGGTCTTGGACCCCTGGGAGGAATCCCCATTTTCGAGGGGATTGACTTCCCCCTTTGGAGATGGCAGTTTGAGCTGGTGATGAAAGTGCGCGGCTTCATCAAGCTACTGAAGGGAGAGGAGCAGGTTCTCGCGGAAGGCACATCTGAGCATGAGGCTTGGATGGATCGAAATGATATTGTAATGTCATTCCTCAGCAACGCGATAGCCAAGAAGTATGTTCCCATCATTGCCGGGTACACGCTGGCTTCC
>SZWC01029449.1:0-13869 GCA_023375785.1 Penium margaritaceum | reverse complement strand
CACTGCCTGGGCAAAGGTCCAAGCAGGCGAAGAGAGTGGGAAGTTGGATGCTCGTGCCCGCAAGTGCGTCATGGTTGGCTACGACACCGCACACAAAGCGTACAGGCTGTGGGACCAGACTGCTGGAAAGCTCATCCGAAGCCGAGACGTCGAGTTCGATGAGAGGACGCTTGGAAAGGGAGAGGTGCTGGATCCGATCCATGCTCCCAAAACGGAAGAGTGGGTCGTGCTGCTTGAGTCAGGTGATCAAGCACCCGACAACTGGCAAATTGTGCAAGTCAATCAAGGGGGTGGTGCAGCAAGGAGAGCGGCTGTGCAGGCTGACACAACGACGGACTCTGACACTGAGTCGGAGTCGTCCGACGCTTCTGAGTCCAACTCTGAGGCCAGTGGCTCTTCCTCTGACAATGAATCACCAAGGCAGCAAACATCATCTCAACAGCAGCAGCAGGAGCAGCAGCAGCAGCAGCAGCAGCGGCACCAGCAGCAACAAGACAACGATCCACCTGCAGGGACAATTCGGTGGAGCACGCGTCAAAAGAAAGCCACAAAACAGTACAATGTTGACAGCGGCACATGGACCGGACTCAGCTGGTCGTGTTTGGCTCAGGGAGAGCCTGTGACAGTGGCAGACGCTATGACCAGGCCGGATGCGGCCAAGTGGAAGGAGGCAGTGGACAGCGAGCTCGCGTCCATTGAGGAGAATGAGACATGGGTTCTGGTGGACAGGCCCCCAAACGCTCACATGGTGGGGTCGAAGTGGGTTCTTCGGAAGAAGCTGAAGCAGGATGGCACAATCGACAAATACAAGGTGAGAGTTGTGGCGAAAGGATTCTCCCAACGCGCAGGCTCGGAATATGAGGAGACCTTTGCGCCAGTCGTCACCTTTGCCTCTCTCAGATCTATGCTGGCCACTGCTGTTGCCAAAGACTTGGAGATCCACCAGATGGACGTCAAGACAGCTTTCCTTTACGGGAAGCTGGACAAAGAGGTGTTGATGGAGGTGTCTGAGGGAGTCAAGGCTCCAAAGGGCAAGGTGTGCAAGCTCATCAAAGCGCTCTACGGGTTAAAACAGGCCCCAAGGATGTGGTACAAAGAGATGGATGGCTTCATGGCCGGACTTGCTTTCGCGCACTGCCAGAACGACCCTGGGGTCTACGTGCGAGAGGATGAGCAAGGTCTGATGTTGGTTGCACTGTATGTGGATGATCTCATCATCTGCTCGTCTTCCGTCGAGCTGCTGAATGAGCTGAAGACAAACCTCAGCAACAGGTTCAAGATGAAGGACATGGGTCCTCTCGAGTACTACCTCGGGATCGCCATCCACCGCAACCGAGCAGCAGGTACCATCGAATTGAACCAGACGAAGTACATCATGGAGGTTTTGAAGCGCTACAACATGGAGGATTGCAAACCCATCAGCACGCCCATGGCAACAGACATCAAGCTCTCCTCCTCCATGAGCCCCAGCACAGAAGCAGAACGGTTTGAGATAGAGAACATTCCCTACCAGTCTGCTGTTGGTAGCCTCATGTATGCCATGGTTGGAACACGCCCTGATATCTGCTATGCTGTGGGACAAGTGAGCAGGTTTGTGGCCAATCCAGGGCCACAGCATTGGCAAGCAGTCAAGCGCATCATGCGCTATCTGCAGAAGACACGACACATGGGACTCCAGTTTGGAGGCCAAGAGGGATCTGACCTGCTGCAACTTGTGTGCTACACAGACGCCGACTGGGGAGAAAGAATCGACGACAGAAAATCCACCTCGGGCTTCGTGTGCCTCTTGAACGGTGGTGCAGTCTCTTGGGCAAGCAGAAAGCAAGACTGTGTCTCCCTCTCTACCGCTGAGGCAGAGTACATCGCTNCTCATCAAAGCGCTCTACGGGTTAAAACAGGCCCCAAGGATGTGGTACAAGGAGATGGATGGCTTCATGGCCGGACTTGCTTTCGCGCACTGCCAGAACGACCCTGGGGTCTACGTGCGAGAGGATGAGCAAGGTCTGATGTTGGTTGCACTGTATGTGGATGATCTCATCATCTGCTCGTCTTCCGTCGAGTTGCTGAATGAGATGAAGAAAAACCTCAGCAACAGGTTCAAGATGAAGGACATGGGTCCTCTCGAGTACTACCTCGGGATTGCCATCCACCGCAACCGAGCAGCAGGTACCATCGAATTGAACCAGACGAAGTACATCATGGAGGTTTTGAAGCGCTACAACATGGAGGATTGCAAACCCATCAGCACGCCCATGGCAACAGACATCAAGCTCTCCTCNAAGAATCGACGACAGAAAATCCACCTCGGGCTTCGTGTGCCTCTTGAACGGTGGTGCAGTCTCTTGGGCAAGCAGAAAGCAAGACTGTGTCTCCCTCTCTACCGCTGAGGCAGAGTACATCGCTTTGTCAGAAGCATGCAAGGAGACACAGTGGCTGCGCAGTTTGCTTGCTAAGATGAAAGTGCCACAGACAGAAGCTACGGTGGTCCGCATCGACAACAAGAGTGCCATGGCAATGGCACAGGATGATGTCATCTCCCGGCGCACAAAACACATTGACATCAGGTACCACTACTCGCGCGATCTTGTCGCCAAGAAGATTGTGGACCTGGAGTTCGTGAAGACGAAGAAGATGCTTGCAGATTGCATGACAAAGGCGCTTGACAGCGACTTGCACTCTACAGGCACTCAAGGGATCGGTATGGTCAACGCAGCGGATGAAGACTAAAGGCCAAAACAACTGGAGGGCTCACAGCAGGCGGACAGAGGTGCAAGGGAGAGTTTGTCATTTTGTAGTGCCCCTTGACCACTGCTGTACTTTGGACAAGTGTAGGCATGCACTGCTCCTTTGGAGTAAGTCCCCTACGTCCAGTCCTGATAGTCTAGCCCGTAGACGCCCTATGCGACAAGCCTGTGAAGCGCAATGGTTAGTGCTCCAGAGTTAGAGCCATGAGGTCACGGCTTCGAACCCTGGTACGGGCAATTTTCTTTGTGACCCATAGGATGAGAGGAAGCTTCTAGGATGCTTCCAGTGGAGGTTGCCACTTGGCGGTCACAGGACGCATGACGTGGCGGACTAGTGAGGTGGCCCAGGATTGCCCTGGAAGTGGCCCTCCAAGGAGCCACTGCGCACACAACTCTAGAGCCGGCTGTAGGACTATAAGTAGATGTCACTTGCATGTGATTAATCATCCACTTCTTACCCTTGAGACTTGTGCTAAAAACTAAGGCATAAGTTGGCCAAACAAGGGCAGATATAAAAGACTTGGGACAAGCTAAAAGGGGGAACCGAGAGGGCACGGAAGGGACAAGCTTTGTGAGCTGAACAGTGTGGAAACACGATCCTGAGGGGGATATCATCTCATAGCTGAAATGCTATGAGCGGTCGGCGGATGTCACTGTACTCCGTTTTTAGACCGTTTGCCTCAGGCGGGTTGACACGTCCGTCCGTCCGTCCGTCCGTCCGTCCGTCCGTCTCCGTCCGTCCGTCCGTCCGTCCGTCCGTCCGTCCGTCCGTCCGTCCGTCCGTCCGTCCGTCCGACCGTCCGTCCGTCCGTCCGACCGTCCGTCCGTCCGTACGTACGTCCGTCCGTTCGTCCGTCCATCCGTCCGTCCATCCGTCCATCGGTCGGTCCGTCCGTCCGTCTGTCTGTCTGTCCGACTGTCTGCCCGTCCGTCAATTTGTTGCTTGTTTGTTTCTTCTTTTTTTTTTGTATGTTTGTTCGTTTGCTTGTTTTGATGGGTANCGTCCGTCCGTCCGTCCGTCCGTCCGTCCGTCCGTCCGTCCGTCCGTCCGTCCGTCCGTCCGTCCGTCCGTCCGTCCGTCCGTCCGTCTGTCTGTCTGTCTGTCTGTCTGTCTGTCTGTCTGTCTGTCTCTCTATCTGTCACTCTTTCTATCTCATTTTCCGTCCCTCTGTCTGTCTGTCCTGCAGGCCGCCGGGTGCTTAGTGATAGAGGGGCAGGCAGACATGCTGTCGACGCTGCCGCAACCTCTTCTGGAGGCGGCCGTGCAGAGGCTGAGCCTACGAGATGTGTGGAAGCTGTGGCAGACGAGCCGAGCGATGCAGACGGCGGTGCGGCAGTGTGAGTGGGATGGGTTGGTGCAGCTGGGGAGCAGGAGCTGGGACGAAGAGGACTACGAGACGTTCCGGGACGGGCTGCTCGGTGTGCGCATGTTTGCACCTGGCAACGTGCGCCGCATGTGCCTCATCGGAAGCACCTCGCCTGGCCTGCGGCCGTACACTCTTTGCCGCAGCCTCTTCGCGCAGCAGGCGGAGCCGCTGTTCATGGCGCACGTGCGGCACGTCAAGTTCCTGCGACTGGATTTCTGTCTGAGCAACCTGGCATGTCTGCGGTCCCGCCCCATCGCACACGTGCCCCGTGCGACGTTTCTCGAGTTGAGCACCTGTTCCTGTCCCAAACACTCTCCATCTCTTTTCGGACCTTCTAACACATCCTCAGACAACTCCTCGTCTCAACCCTCCCCCTCCTCACTGGCTGACTCAACGACGCACCAACTCTTGCCGACACTCTTCTCCTCGCTGCGTGAGCTTGTGTGCTCGCTGAAATGTAGCTCGGCAGCGGAGGTGGCTGTGTTGTCGTCTCTCACCACCCTCACCCGTCTCACCCTGCGTCAAAAGCACGCCCATCACAAAGTCAGTGACGGCGTAGTGAGGGCGGCGGTGCAGCTGCCGGTGCTGAGGGCGCTCGTCTTGCAAGGCGTGTGCGACCTCGACCTGTCCGAGGAGGTCGTGAAGTTGGCAAACCGTCTCGAACGTGTGGAGCTGCACGGGTTCGAGTGGCGTGGGGACGTCCCATGGTGGCTGGCAAGGCTCTCAGCGGCGCGGCAGCTGGACATGAAAGGGAATGCAATGGACCTCGGTGTGGTGGCCCGTTTGCCGCATTTGACCTCTCTAAGGCTGTCCGTTTTCCACCTCAAGGCCGACCCTCGGGCGCGGGAAGGCGCTCCCACCTCGCCCGTGCCGGCTTCAACTTTCCCCAGACTCACTTCACTCAATGTTCGGGCGTGGAGGGGTGGAGTTTTGGACGTCGAGATGTTTCCGGCGCTCAAAGAGCTCCTCATGGAAGTCTACTGCAGGCTAGAGCTCAATGGGGCTCTGGCAGGCAGCTCTCTGCTCACGCGGCTGGAAGTGGGTTGCGAACTGTCGGAGTCGTGTGCGCTTAACTCTTCGGACGTCCTGGCGCGCTTCCCGAATCTCAGGCTGGTAGAGATCCATGTGCAGGCGTTCTGTCGCCCGTTGGACTTTGGGGCGCTGCGGCGCGTCCAGTCCGTTGTGACAATGGGCAAGGTGAACAAGGAGGAGGAGCTCATGCTGGGGCAGCTTGCTGAGGACGACGGCACGCCGACGGCGATCAGGAGCCTCACATACGAGTCCTCCAACCCCGTTGTGTTGCCGCATCGCACCGTCGCCGTCACAAGGCCTACACCCCCTCGGGACTACAGTCTCGCCGCCGCCGGCTTCGTACGGCTCCGAATGCTATCTCTTGTAACGAGCAGTGAGAGGCTGCGCATCCCCGTCGCGCTCCCACGCCTGAAGGTCCTGGAGTTGACGCATGCTGTCGCAGTGGAGGAGGAGTGGGGCCACATGCTCCCCGCCTTGGAGCGGCTTGTCCTCGTGGACGCATGGTGTCAGGAGCTCCCTAGCGTGGAGAGGGGCTCGTGGCCATGGCTGAATGTGTTGGAGGTGAAGGGCGCGCATCGTCTGGCAACCATATCCTGCACATGGTTCACGCTGCCCTCGTTGCGACGCTTTTCGATCGCCGACTGCCCTGATCTGGAGCGGCTTCCCGCCATACCAGAGGTTGCGGAGGGAGAGAGGGCACCGTTGCAGGAGCTGGAGCTGACCGACTGTGTGTGGCTGAGAGGTCTCCCAGAGTCGCTTGTCCACCTGCCCAGACTCTCCTGCGTTGTGATGAGAGGACACCGGATGTGCCAGTTTCTGGTGCCCGCATGTCTCGCCAGTGGTGGCATTACAATGGTGCGGCTGCCCGAGAGTCTCGACGATGAGAGTTGAGTCCCGGCAGTCTGAGTGAGAGTGGTCGCCAGGGCGTTGTGGCTATGGGGTGATTTTGACCAGGGGTAAAAAAATCGCCGATTAGTGCAATCTAACGACCGAGAAATTTGCTCAGCAAATTTATCAAAAGCTACGATCAAATTTCATTCTACAATTTGTCAATGTCTTACATCATGTTCCCAGATCCCTCATAACTGATCGCATAATTTGCTTGAAGTTTTGGAGGAGGTAACCACAGGTAGAAATGGAATAGCCTAGGCAGCAGGTTGGGGCAGCAGCGTTGTTGATGCAGCGTGCGGGCTTCCACGCTCGTTGCTTAAGTCAGCTGCCCCCTCAGTCTGCTGCTCTACAGTCTAAGTCTGGAAGCTCTGGGTTTGTTACTCAGAAATGCGCGCGCCAGTGTTAGCGTCAGAAAGCAGTTGAAAACTGTAAGTGACTGATTAGGAATGAAGAATGAACAACAATGGGAGACCCCTCCAAGTTCTAGCCCCCCCCCCCAACTCTGTAGAGCTTGTTACTCAGTTCAACAGCCAATCAGAAAATAGCTCAGTTCAGGCTGGCAGGTTTTCTCGGTGAGGCCTACTAGGCAGCCGACAGCCCAAAACCCGGGCGTCGTCCGTTTTGCCTGAAAACTGGACCATACCATAATACCGCCGCTGCGGACGCAGCCGTGCGATCAGAATCTGCTAGAAAAATAGTAACGAGGAGTTATGGCAACCTAAACCCAGATAGTGCCCACAACGGTTTATGCTACCAAACAGGGCCACCCAACATGCAACTGGGACCCCAGGCAGTGCATGATGATGCAGACGCGATGGGACGCGCTGGACGCATGCAAGCAGCAACTGCGGTGTCAATGACCGCCGGCAGCACGACCGCCGAGGAGGCCTGCCGATGGAGCTGAGCGCGTCGCCGGAGAGAGGAGGCTCCAGCGAACTGCGAGAAGACCTCAGCGTGCGTCGGCTCCACCGGACGACACTCCATCAGCGTCGAGTCTCGTCGTCAGTCATCTGACGCCGATGTACACAAGCCGGGAGGACACAACAAAGCACAATGAGAGATGTGCAAAAACCAACACTCCCCCATGACTCACAGGCGTAGTGCACATGGGCAGACAGGGACACGGTCAACATCCAGACTCCTCCAGGGCATGCAGAGACGCAAGCAGAGATAAAGAGAGAGCCACTCACGGACGTACATCGACTGAACTTACAGCCTTCTTAAACGAGTCGCGCTTCAGTGCCTTGGTCAGGAAGTCAGCCAACTGCCGTGCTGTCTCAACCCACACGATGCTGATGCTGCCGTCATACAACAATGAACGCACATAGTGATACTCAACGTTGATGTGCTTTGTGCGTGTGTAATGCACGCCGTCATTGTCGGCGACGGCCATGGCACTCTCATTGTCACAATGCAACGTGATGGATGGGACAGACTGACGCAACTCGGACAACAGACGACGCAACCACACACTCTCACACGTGCCTGATCCAAGAGCCACGTACTTGGCCTCAGCAGTGCCGCGTGCAATGCACCCCTGCTTGCCACTGCGCTAGGACACAGCCGTGCCGCCAATCAGAAAGATCCAGCCTGTGCGACTCTTACCGTCCGGACTGCCGGCCCAGTCGTTGTCGGTGTAGCCCACTACGACAACAGACGGTTGACGGTGGAACATGAGACCTCGCCGAGGAGTCGAGACGACATAGCGCAGTACTTGGATCGCGGCCTCGTGGTGGAGGTGACGCGGCTCCTGAGAAAACAAGGCCAGGAGGTTGACGGCGAACGCGATGTCTGGACGCGTCGTCGTCGCCAGGAACATCAGTGACCCGATGACTTGCAGGTAAGTGGTCACTTCAACTGGCTCCCCCACAACAGCTGGGTCAGGACTCTTCAGCTTCACCTGGCCATCGGCCGACATGGGTGAGGATGCGCTCGGCACGAGTGGCAGGTCCTTGGCGAAGCGAGTGGACAGGGTCTGCACATAGGCAGCCTGGTGGACGTGTAGGATGCCCTGGGAGCGATCATGCTCAAGCTCCATGCCCAGGAAAACTCGAGCAGAGCCAAGGTCCTTCATCTTGTAGGCGGCGTGCAGCAAGTCCTTGACGCGTTGGATGGCGGCCGTGTCTGGCGACGTAATGATGAGATCATCGACATAGACCAGAACCACGGCGAAGGTATGACCTCCCGGGCTGATAAACAGTGCGGGGTCAGCGGTGCTGCGCTGGAGGCCGCTACGGAGAAGCGTGCTGCTGATCTCCTGGTTCCAGCACCGAGGTGACTGCTTCAGGCCGTAGAGGGCCTTCCGTAGCCGCCAGACTCTCCCAGTGCCGTCGTCAAAGCCTGGGGGCTGCGCCATGTAGAGCTCCTCACCCTCCAGTGATCCATGGAGGAATGTGTTACTCACGTCCATTTGATGCAGCTCCCACCCATTTTGGGCAACCAGGCTGAAGAGCGCCCGACTAGTGGAGAACGGACCGACTGGGGCGAAGATCAGGTCGTAATCGATTCCAGGGACCTGTGCGAACCCCTTTGCTGTAAGGCGGGCCTTGTACTTGTCCAAGGACCCATCAGGCTTCCACTTGCGCCGAAAGACACACTTGGCACCGATGGCCTTCTGACCTAGAGGAAGATCGACGAGGTCAAACACGTGGTGCTGTCGGATGGCAGCGAGCTCCTCGGCGCAGGCAGCATCCCAATGTACAGCCTCAGGAGAGGCTCAAGCCTCACGTAGGGTGGAAGGGTCCTCTGGACGCACTGTGGACCGGACTGAGAGGGCGTGTGCATCACGAGCCCCAGGTGGGATGCGGGCGAGTGCAGCCACAACAGCATGCCGATGCTCGTGCTGAAGCATGGCGTAGCCCAGTGCAGAACCTGGATGAAGGTCTGCGATGATGGCGGAAGAGGATAGGCCGAGAGCCTTTGTGCCAGGGTCCCCACTCACGACTGTGGGAGTGGAGGAGACACGTGGAGCTACAGGGGGTCGAGGTGCTGCGGGACGCGGAGCGACGGTCTGGCCTCTCACTGTCTGACGAGGTCGAAGGCTGCTGCCTGGGCCACGTGTGTAGCGTGGTCGGGTAGAAGACGATCCTAAGTCCGACGTTTCAACGGAGGCGGACGGGGCAACTGGTCCGGAGGAGCCAGTGGAAGTGGCAGGCGCTGCTGGTCCACGGGAGTCAATCGGCCCAGAGGAGCCAGTAGACGCGACAGGCGCTAATGGCTCGGAGGGGCCAGTGGACGTGACAGGGACTGTCGGTCCGGAGGGACGAGGGGACGCGACTGAGGCTGCTGGTCCGGAGGGGCCAGCGGACGCGACAGGAGCTACAGGCCCAGGGGGACCAGTAGATGCGACAGGCGCTGCTGGCCCGGAGGGGCTAGCGGACGTAGCAGGGGCTGCCGGCTCAGAAGGGCTAGCTGACACGACAGGTGCTGCTGGCCCGGAGGGGACAGCGGACGCGACAGGTGCTGCTGGCCCGGAGGGAACAGCGGACGCGACAAATGTTGCTAGCCCGGATGGGACAGCGGGCGCTACAGGTGCTGCTGGCCCTGAAGGGCTAGTGGACGCGACTGGGACCGTTGGCCCGGGGGGGCCAGTGGACGCGACAGGGGCTACCGGCTCAGAGGCACGGGGTCATGTGTCACCCGGAAGCGACAGGACAGAGGACGGACTCACCACTCCCCCACGCGACAGGAGGGACACGGACGAGCCGGACCGGATGAGGTCGTAGGGAAACAGGTCCTCGAAGAAGACGGCATCGCGTGACTCGACGATGCAATGTCGGGATGGGTCCCAGAAGCGCCAGGCTTTGGACTAACGAGACAGTACGAGGAAGATGCAGGGGCGTCCGCGGGGGGCGAGCTTGCCGCCCTGCTGCGGGGCGGGCAGCCATACAACGGCGACGCAGCCCCAGACGCGAGCGGGGCGGAGGTCAGCGCGCCGACCGCACCAGTGCTGGTAGGGCTTGGACTAGCGGGGAAGGGGACCGTGGGGAACCCGGTTCCAGACCCAGGTCATGTAGGCCGTGGCTTCAAAATAGAAGCTGTCAGAGAGACCAGACTCGACGCGCATGGGGCGAACGGCGTCGGCCATGGTACTGTTCCACCGTTCGGAGACGCCGTTCTGGGCGGGTGTGTAGCTCGCAGACGTCTCATGGTGGATACCGCGGGAGGCGAGAAAGGTCGTGGCCTCACCCAGGTACTCGCCACCGCGATCGGAGCGAAAGCGGCGGAGGGGGCGGCCACACTCGCGCTCCGCGAGGACAAGCCAGTCCTGAATGGTTCGGGCGACATCGCTTTTCTGCCGGAGGCAGAAGACCCAGCGGTAGCGAGAGTAGTCGTCCGTAAGAGTGAGGACATAGCGGCCATGCTCACCGACAGATTCAGTGGGGAGAGGGCCCATGACATCCGAGTGGACAAGGTCAAGAGGGGCGGACGCGCGGGAGGAAGACAGGGGGTAGGTGGACCGGTGCATCTTTCCCTGAGCGCAGTCAATGCACTCAGTGGGGCACGGGAAAGGAAAAGTCTCCGGGTCAAGGCCTTTGGCCGGCTGGGTGCAAAGCATGCTCTCTACGGCGGCCGAGTGGACGTGGCAAAGGCGGTGGTGCAAGAGGCGAGTGTGCTGTGGAGACAGTGTGCTGGTGACAAACACATGACCGGTGGCTGCTGACGAGGAGGAGACGGGAGGGGAAGAGGACAGGCGGGGAACGTGCCACAAGTTGCCACGAGCGGTGGCGTGTAGGATGACAAGACCAGACGGACGCAACGGCACAGTGCCGACACCACGCGAGTGCACAACATCCATACTCATGCGGTCAAGGGCAGTCACGGACAGGAGGCTGAACTCAAGACCAGGGACAAAGAGAACATCGGTCAAGAAGACGTCACCGGCTGGACCACGGAAGCAAACGACGCCAACACCACGGACAGGTAACACCTGTCCGGAGCCTGTCCGGACACCGGAGACATCGCCGACAGGACCAAGCATACCGAAGGCCTCGCGAGAGGCCGTCATGTGATGCGTGGCCCAGGAGTCGATGATCCAGGTCTCAGCAGGATCTTGGACAGGGGTCGCCAGATCACTCACGGTCACGTGGCAGCAAGCGAGGGACGTGGACGCGGTAGAAGGGGGCGCGAAGCGAGACTACCAATCATCAAGCCATGCGATGTCGTCAAGAAGTGGGGTGGAGGAGACCACAGGAGACGACGAGATAGACAAAGAAAGAGGACACGACCGCAGCTCAGTCTCAGTCATACAAGGAGGATCCGGGGGGCAGGATGTGACGCAACTCGTACTTCCCTAGGGAGGAGGGCGAGGTAGGCCAAGCTGGAGCGCGATGAACTGCTCCAGCTGGCGCTCACGGGAGGACGGCCCAGGAGTGTAGACGGAGTGAAGAGTGGCGGCGCCGGAACCCGGGTAGTAGGAGGACGAAGCCGGCGAAGGAAGCGGAGGCGCTGACGGCTGAGGGTAGTACTGCTGCGGGTGGTGCTTCTGCGGCGCGGCTGTCGGCGGGACAGCCGAAACTGCCAAAGTGGCAGAGCTGCTGGACGAAGTCGGAGTGTCGGGACCAGCAGCAGCGACGGCGGCAGAGGCAAAGCGGCGCTCCTGCTGACGGTGCATAGTGGCGATGACGCGCGCCTCATCCGTCAAGAGAGGGCACGTGTACCACACGTGCCCGGGCTGACCACAGTTATGGCAGACCGAGCCACTACCGCTGGACCCGGTCGACGACTGCTGCTGCTGCTGCGGCAGACCCTTGCCTTTCTTGTTGCGGTTCTTCTTCTTCTCCGAAGACGACGAGGTAGCTGTGGCAGGGGAGGAGACAGCCACGGAGGCAACGGCAGGGGAAGCGACGGCAGGGGAAGCAAGTGCCTCCGTGCGATGGAGCTGAGACTCCTGGTGAGCTTCCTCAATGCGGAGGAAAAGCTCGTATGCCCAGGGCATGAGAGTGCCTTGGGCCGCCAAGGTGGAGAGGACGTCCTGGGGATAATGGACGAAAACGTCGGCGTACGCACTGGTGGCGCCGCGCTTGATGGTGAGGAGCGCGGACAGAGGGGGCGGAGCAGACTTGCCGAGACGACGAAGGATGTCCTCTACCCGCTGCCAGTAGGCAGTGACCGTCTCGGTCTCCCCCATGTGCAGGGAGTTGAACTCCCGAAGCAGACGGCTGATCTCAGCGTCGCTGGACAGGCGATGGGGCCTGGTGAGGACGTTCCATGCAGCTGCAGGGTCTGGGATGTCGCCAGCGGTGAAGTCGCCGAGGAAAGGCTCCATGGCAAGGCGGGAGGCGGGGGGGGGCGACTGGGACAAGGGCGCGGACGGCACGACCAGCGTCATATAGCTGATCGGCCTGGGTGGAGTCGTAAGGCAGGGTGTAGTAGGCCCACAGACCTTCACCCTGCGCCCAGATCCGGAAGCTGAGCTCCCAGCTCCGGAACTGCTCGCCGCTCTGAAGCGGCGGCGAAGGTGTCTCAAAGTCCTTCTGCCTGCGGCCGGCACCCAAAGTGGGGCCAAGGACGGAGGTCACTGTCTGCCGTTGGCGCTGAGTCTGCTGCTGTGCCAGGTAGTACGTGGCAGCGGACACAGCGGGGCTAGCATGCCCGGGGGGGATGAAGGACAGCGACGCACTGGTGGCGCTATGCGAAGCGACCGGCTATAGCGCTGCAAGCTGCTGCGTCAAGGCGGCAAGCTGCTACTAAAGAGCAGCGAGAGGGTCAGGGTGGCCGCCAACATTGCCAGTGGGTTGCTGCTGCTGCTGCTGCTGTTGCTGCAAAGGCGGCGGCTGCTGCTGCTGCTTCAGCGGCGGTGTCTGCTGCTGCAGCGGCAGTGTCTGCTACTGCTGCTGTAGGGGCGGCGGCAATTGCTGCTGCCAGGACGGCGGCTGCTGCTGCTGCAGGGGCGGCGGCTGCTGCTACTGTAGTGGCGGTGGCTGCTGCTGCTGCTGCTGCAGCGGCGGTGGTAGTTGCTGCTACTGCTACAGCGGCGGCGGCTGCTGCTGTTCCTGCTGCGGCGACGGCGGCTGCTGTTGCTGCAGCGGCGGTGGCTGCTGCTGTTGCAGCGGCGGCGGCTGCTGCTGCTGAAGCAGCGGCAGGTGCTGCTGCTGTTGCTACAGCAGTCGCTGCAAGAAGGGAGGAGTAGGGGTCCCCCCACCAGAGGAGGACCCCTCATCCGGACTCCCTTCCATAACTAAGTGTCCCTTGTTTGCTCTTCTTTCCCCCTTTTTTGTTGTTTTCTTTTGGTTGATGACCTCAGCAATGACGTCAGCAGTGACGTCAGTAGAGGGGTACTAACATCAGCAGCGGCGGACGTTGGGGCCGCTGCTGTTGTTGTTGCTCCTGATGCCGCTGCAGCCGCAGCCGCTGCTGCTGCTGCTGTTGCTGCTCCTACGGTTACTGCCGCTGCTGCAGCTGCTGTTGCTGTTGCTACTGCCGCTGCTGCTGCTGCCGCTGCTGCTGCTGCTGCTGCTAGCTTTCTGCTGCTGCTGCTGCTGCTGCTGCTGCTGCTGCTTGCTTGCTGCTGCTGCTACTGCTGCCGCTGCTGCTGCTGCTGCTTGCTTGCTGCTGCTGCTGCTGTTGTGGCTGCTGCAGTTGCAGCCGCAGCTGCTGTCGATGCGAGCTGCTGCGGCTGCCGCGGCTGCTGCAGCTTGCCGATGCGGCTGTGCGCTGCTGCAGCCGCGCGCTGCTGCTGCCGCCCGCTGCTGCGGCTGCAACGCGCTGCAGCAGCTGCTCTCTGCTGCGGCGGGTTACTGCAGCGAGCTGAGGGGGTTGGGGGATTTTTTTCTGTTGCCTTTTTTTTTGTTTTTTTTTTCTTTCCTTTTCTCTTTGTCAGCGAGCAGCAGCCC
>SZWC01029448.1:0-26158 GCA_023375785.1 Penium margaritaceum | reverse complement strand
TCCGTTGTAGTGTGACTCACCTATGCTCTGTCTCTTGTGAGATATGACCTGTGAGTACACCATGTGGGTGAGTGGTTGCCTTGGCCATTTTGTTGATTTGGCCAAGTGAGAGGTCATGAGTTCGATCCTCGCCCCATGCATATCTTGTTTGCTGTGGAAGTTTCCAAGAAAGAAAGTCCGTAGCTTCTAGGACGCTACATGGTTGGTCTGTCACTTTCACACTAGGATGCTTATGTGTCAAGCCCACAGTGCAAGTCTATTGGTGACGTGGCTGGTTCAGGCCACTTCCCAGTAACCTACTATGGTAATGTCCATGACAATGTAGGTTACTCCACATCAGCTGCTTTGGTCGGAGATTGTTTTTTCTTGTCCAGAACAATGACATAAACATCATTGGACCAAGATATTCTCATGGAGTAGATCAAGCACGCTCGTGACTAGTTGAGCCAGGAGAAATAGCAGCTTTGCGTGGAGGCTAGAGTGAGATTCCTTGGACAAGGGATACGTATGCTAAGGTTGTCGCATTGGTGCATGCATATTTCTTTTGTAGCCTAATTCAACAGAGATGAAGATGTGAAACAACAGGGGAAGTGTGAGGGAGTTGCTCTACATGGTGAGCCAGATTTTTTACAATATTGGGTTTTACCGTGGAAGGAGATTCCATGAGGCTAAAGGTTGTGCATATGTTGCTATGGAGAATGGCATTACAGTGGTGGCTAACATTGTGCCAACAGATTATAGCTAGGTTGCGATATAGGCTAGGAGTTGGGTCACGGCTTCGATGATTGATTAGTCTTTTGTTGTGGTAGTATGTGTAGCCTGGTGCACAGGCATTGAAGGAAAACCAAATTTTGGCAGCAGTTCAAGATGATGCTCTATGCACCATTTGACCTCCTGAATGGCAGCCAAGTCACATGAGACAATATCACACATGTCAAACGAGGCGGATTGGTCTAGAAGTACTCGGAGAGCGTCATGGCATTTGTGACACAGATTGCCAAATCTTGGACACGTCTGTGTTTTTCCACCACCACGGTGGCCTGGAGCAACACGTTCAACGAGGACCACGAGGCTTGGATTGGGAACACTGGTGGAGCTGGTGGTGGCAGTAGAATGCACTGAAGTAGTAGAATACAACACCTAAAAAAATAAACTTTACAACAATCTTGGGTGGATCAGTCGGAGAAAGCTGTTCCAAAGGAAGAAAATGCAATCCAAGGGAAGAAGCGGGATTACACGATTGGAAACAAAGATAGAGTACCAGGTGTTGGAGCTGCATAAATGTATTTTCATAAGAAGGATTGTCCGAAGTGCAAGGCATAACGAGAAATTGGACAGCAAGCATAAGAGGCAGGTTGCATACTCCTCTTAATCATTCACCTACGGGGATGAACAAAAGCCTGGAACGGATTTTACCTAATCGTGAAGGTGGATGATCCAACATAGCTAGGGGAGATAGTGGACGTGATCCTGTACTTGCCCATCATTAGCTCTTTGATGTACTTGGCCACTACCACACGACCGAACATCACCTTCGTCATCAGCCTCCTTGTAAAGTTTTCACAATTTCCTTGGGTTAGAGCTCTTCACGCAGCTGTGGGAGTGGTGCAGTACGTGGTCTCCAAACCGTACCTCGGACAATGCTTTCAATGACAGTGTTTGGTGGTAGTTGACGGTTACAAAGACAATGACTGGGTGTGAAGCCTTGATGGTGAAATCAGACATGCTATGTGTTCCAGCTGGGTGGCACCTCCATGTCGTGGCATAGCGGCAAGCAGGGTTGCATTACACATAGCTCATCAGAGGTCGAGTATGCTGCACTAGGAGCTGGAGCTGCCGAAGCAACATGGCTACAATGTATGTTTCGTGAGTCATTCTGTGCCTTGCATCATTTTCTGTTGTACCAACCACAGTGCTATTACCATTGCAGGGAACTTTGGTGTGTTTCATGCGTGCATGAAGCACATTGTTGTTGAGCATCACTTTATGCATGATCTTGTAGAGCGACATGTGATCTCCATCATCTGGGTCAGCACGGACATGCAACACACTGACTTCTTGACTAATGCACTGGCGTGAGAAGAGTTCATGATGGCCATTCATTTTGTTGGGCTTTGTCTATTGCCTCAGAGTGGCCGAGAGTGGGGTGTGTGAATATGGACTCTTGAGCATCTTGCTACGCACCTGTGTCAATCCTGCACGTGTATTGACATGTGCACCATCGGGTCATAGGGGAGCGTTGAGATGTTGGTCGTTCCCTTTTGTGTGTACACCTTACTATGACCAATCCGCTGTGTCCATGCTCTTCTATACCCCTGATGTGGACCCAACATGCAACAAAGCACCGACATGCGGTGGCTCCACTCACTAGCAGCTACCAGACAGCTACCATAGAGGTCCCATGTGCTTGTTGGTGTGCTTTGCAATTTTTCTGTTGTCGATAGAGCTTTCTCGGTGGACTGGCTCTTACGCCTCATTCGCATGTTTTGCATTGTGTGTCCACCAATAAATGTTGGATTATGCCCAACGTGGCGTCCAGGTCAAGATTCTGCATCTGTCGGTTCAAACAATGTAGTGTTTTGATGACTATGTCCAGAGTTATGGCCAAAACAGTGGTTTTTGGCCGGTTTTAGGACAGATCGACAATGTCGCACGCGTCACCCGCCGTGCGCTGTGGCAGGTTCTTGTGCTATATGCTTTGCAGTTGTACCCTATCTTTGTATTACTATGCTATTGAAGCTTATGAGACTTTGCCCGTTCCCTAGCCTAACCCTTGCTGTCTATTAGACCTTCCTGCTTCCTCGTACATTAGACAAGGGAAACACACAAAACAATAACAAGGCTGGATAGCTTCCAAGTAGTTACTCACTAGCTAGTAAGAAGGTGCAGGTTTCGTGTCAATTAACTGACTGGCCGCAAGCCGACCAGCCAGCCGGCCACCAGCTGGATTGATGGCCGAGGTACTAGCTGTAGTCATTAGGAAGCTTCCAATCTAGAAACACAGATTGTGCAGGCAAGGCCTAGATAGCATCACACGCCATGGATGTGGCAAGATTTTGACTTGCATTTTTTTTCTCACAAGACAGAATAAAGAGTGACAGACAGGAGCGAGAGTGGAAGCCCGGCGAGTGCACGTCACATCGAACAGACGCTCGATCCAACATGCACCGCCACCCGAGGGGCAAGCCCACCCTTTCAGAATGAATTGAGGGTGGCTTCTCACCAGTGTACAGCCAGAGACTGACACGGTGGCCCCCTAAGGATCAGCACCCAAATGAATCATGCAACTCCCCCATGACACCCAATACAAGCCAAAAATGATGTAGGGAACATCAGTTAGAGTGCATGTGCCCTAGCATCAACCACATCAGGACAAGATAGTCAAACACGGGCCAATCTTGTGCCAGAGAGCACTTCTGGGTAGATCGTCAGGTGCTTGATGAGGCTAGCACCAGCAGCTAGGACGTGCTTATGTGACAATTTCCCAGGGATAGCCATGGCCACTCGATCTGTACATGTGTGTGCTCCATAGAGAGTAAGACAAGAGGAAATAGAGATGTGAGTGGCCAACGAGACTCGAACACTCCCCCATGGCCCCCATGCAAACAACCCACACACAATGAAGCAAGGCACACACAGGACTACCAGTGCAAGGAGTACAATTAGACAGGGAGATAAGAAACACTTCAAACAGGGTCAGCAGGACAGGTGAGAAGAACAGCATGCACATCACATTTGAAGAATTTGTGGCTGAGAGCATTAATGAGGAAGTCAGCTCTCTGTGATCGCGTGTCCACCAAGGCAACACGGACAATGCCAGCAGCAACACACTCAAACAAAGTGGTGCTCCACGTTGATGTGCTTGGTGTGTGAATGTTTCATGCCACTCTTTTTGGAAATAGCTTTTGTGCTTTGATTGTCATAGTGCAGAGTGATGTAGCGAATGTGGATAGACAACTGATGTAGCAGACGAAAAATCCAGACAGCTTCACACGTACCTATGCCAAGAGCCACATACTCAGCCTCAGCGGTGCTGCGGGTAACACATCCTTGCTTTCTATTTTCCCATGAGGTTTCTGTCTCACAAAGCATGAAAGTGTACCCCGTTCTACTACGGGCATCAAAGTCATGTGCCCGGTCAGTGTTAGTGAAATCGTTAACAAGCATTGAGGGCTGCGAGCAAACGTATAGCCTAGTTTGAGCTGCGGAGAGTGCATAATGCACCACTCACAATGCCGCCTCAAGATGGTACTCTCTGGGACACTGGGAGAATTGAGAGATAAAGTTCACAACAAAGGCCACATCAGCACGAGTGGTGGTCGTAAGGTACATCAGGGAGCCAATGACTATGAGGTATTCTATCACGTCCACCATCTCCCCCTGCTTTGATGGCTTTAAGGACTTTAGAAGAGATTGCCCCGCCGGTGTCATGGGTGTAGAAACTATAGGAACAACAGTGAGGAGCGGTCCAAACCGCTCCCCTAGGCTGCAAACATATGCAGCCTGATGGACGTGTAAGGTACGACGTGAGCGATCACGCTCTAGCTCCATACCCAGGAAGACACGGGCTAGACCAAGGTCTTTCATCTTATAGGCAAATTGCAAGAGAGATTTTGTAGCCTTGACACATGCAGCATCCGGAGAGGCAATAAAGAGGCCATCTACATAGACAGGGATAGCAACAAGTGGCCCAATGGGAGTACTAAGGAATACGGCATGATCTACATTGCTCCTCCTGCAACCCCCTTTTTCAAGAGTCGCTATAACTTCTTGGTTCCCGCACCGAGGTGATTGCTTGAGCCCATCGAGGGCCTTGTGCAGACGCCACACTTGATTTGTGCCATCAGCAAAGCCAAGTGGTTGCAACATGTACATTTCCTCGTCAAGTTTGCCATGGAGAAAGGTAATGTTGACATCCATCTGTTCCATCTCCCAGTTGTGTTGAGCCACTAGGCTAAGCAGTGCTCTGACAATGGTATAACGACCCACTGTAGCAAAGTCTCATCAAAGTTGACCCTAGGGTCTTGGGAGAAGCTCTTTGATGTGAGTTGTGCATTGTATTGCTCAACTGTGTTATCAGGGTTCAGC
This sequence comes from Penium margaritaceum, assembly GCA_023375785.1. NCBI lineage: Eukaryota > Viridiplantae > Streptophyta > Zygnematophyceae > Desmidiales > Peniaceae > Penium > Penium margaritaceum. The sequence continues at coordinate 21,070 of SZWC01029448.1, read as the reverse complement.
TTCCGCCAATACACCGATTTCGTGGCAATTGCTTTTCGCCTTGGTGGAAGATCAACAAGCTCATAGACAACATGCTCAGAAAGAGCATAAAGTTCTGATTTCATGGCTTACTCCCACAAGGAGGAGTCGGATGTTGTACGTGCATACTGCACGGTGAAAGATTCAGGTAGTAAGGGAGAAAGGCGAGCAGCAACAAAACATGAGGCACCGTACCCAGCCAGGAACAAAGTAAGAGAAAGACAAAACTCTTGCTCAATGAGGGAGTAGCCAAGTGCGGTGCTTGGGTGAATCACGGACGCAGCGGTGATCACTAGGCCAAGAGCGCGCAAGCCGGGGTCGTATGAGAAAACTGGGTGTGACGGGAGTCGGAGGCGGCCACCTCATGTGTACATAGACACAAGAGGCACAGAGGGGACATGTGGGTGAGAGTCGGATAGAGGAGAGGGTGTAAGTACCACAACAGGCATGGAGGGTGTAGACCCTACATGGGGAGACACAGGGGGGTAGCGCATGAAGGCGCGGTAGGAAAGGTAACGGGCTCGGAGAAGGAAGCAAGCTCAGAGGAGGTAGCGGGCTCCAAGGAGGTAGAGGGCCCAGAGAAGGTAGTGGGTACGGAGGAGCAAGTGGGCTCAGAGGAAGAAGCGGGCTCGGAGGAGGAAGAGGGCTCAGAGGAGGCAGCGGGCTTGGAGGAGGAAGAGGACTAAGAGTCAGACAGGATGAGTGAAGGATGCACCGAGGGGAGACCAGAAGATCGAGAGGGAGGAGTGTATCCCCCATCCTGAGGAGGTGGAGAGAGAGAGGCCGTGGAGAAGCGAGGGATGTCGGGCTCAAACAAGTGCTTGAAGAAGAGTGCATCACAAGATTCAATGACACGACATCGCACTGGATCCCAAAGCGCCATGCTTTACAGAAAGGAGAGACTCAAAGAAAAATACACAGAAGATCACGTGAGGAGAGCTTCCTATCCCAATGGTCAGCAGGGAGCAAGACACAGGTGAGGGACCCCCACACAGGAGCAAGACGGAGATCGGCGTGACGGCTCGTCCAACGTTTGAACAGGGTGACAGTGTGAGGGAGGGGATTGGGATGCAATTCCACACCTCTGTCATGTAGTGCATGGCATCAAAGGCAAACAAGGGAGGGGGACTGAGGAGGAGAGAAGGGAGCGCACCCCATCTGCCAGAGTGTGGTTCCAACGTATGGACACACCGCTTTGTTGAGGTGTGTACGGGGCAGTGGACTCAAGACGAACACCACAAGACTTAAGAAAGCGGGAGGTGGGACCAAAGAACTCACCACCCTGGTCGCTACGAAAGACACGTAAAGGACAAAGGCTCGAACGTTCAGCCTGAGGGAGCCAGGTCTCCAGGAAATCAGTGACATCACTCTTGTGACACATAACAAAGATCCAGATGTAGCGTGAAAAATCTTCATTCAGGCAAAGGACGTAACGACCAAGGCCACCAAGGAAGGCATGAGGCAGAGGACCCATGATGTGAGCATGCACGAGATCAAGGGGATGAGAGGTGGTGTACTCAACCGCCATAAAAGGAATGATGCATCTTTCCACTGGCGTAGTCAAGGAAGGTAGAGGAGCACGGTGGCACAAATGTGGCAGCGTCAAGGCCGACAGCAGGACGAAGGCACAAGAGACGTTGAATGGCAGTGGTATGAATGTGACAAAGGCGGCGATGCAAGAGGTCTGGATGCACAAGAGACAAGGAGGGTGTGACGTGAAAAAGAATAGAGGCAGCGAAAGACGTTGGCAAGGATAGAGGGATGCAGAAAAGGCGGTCACAACTCACACCACAAAGAACAACGTGCCTAGAGGAGCAAAGGACGGCTGTGCCAAGGCCACGGCTAGAGGAGAAGTCCATGTCCTGGTCATCAAGGGTAGTAACCGAGAGGAGACTGACCTCAAGGTGGGGAACATAAAGCACATAAGGCAGAAACAGCATCCCACCCGAGCTGACAATACGGCCAACACCAGCACCTTGAACCTGTAGTAACTCATCAGAACCTTTGCACACAGAACGAACAAAACCAACTAGACTGAGAGAGACAAAGGACTAGCGAGAGGAGGTCATGTGATGAGTGGCAACGGAATCAATGATTCACACTCTAGGGGAAACATGTGAAGATGTAATAATAAGGCAAACATCAACTGTGCCCAAAAGAGAATCGGGTGTGTGACTAAGATGAGTGGGGAACATGTGAGACTGCCGGTCCTCAATCCACGAACAATCATCAGGCAATGCCCCTTGCACACCCAGAGGAGGCACCACGAAGGGTGGCATCCGACTCACAAACAGAAACACGAGACTAGAAACCAACACTCTCACCTCCCTGGGAGAGAAGCTGGAGAAGCTTTGGAACACGACGCTCAAGGGTGGGCTCCTCGTCACGATGGTCAAAAGCGCGGTCAAAGGAGCGTGTGTTGGAGAAGTAGCCTTCATCTCTGTGACAGGAGGGTGTGAAGTAGTGAACAAAAGGAGGACCATATTAGGGAGGTTTGGATGGAGGTAGTATCTAGCCCCATGGATTGGAGTGAGGTGCCTTTGGTTGGATAGGTGCATGAGTGGTGGTGAGGGCAGAGGGTGTGGAAGAGGAGGGTGATGCAGATGTCACAACAGTTGTGGCAGTGGAGGAGGCAACACCAAGCCCAGTGGGCACGCATGGCAGAAGCAAGATGAGCATCATCACGAGGTGCTGGGAACTTGGGAGCACAATGACCCGCGGCCTCACAGCTCCAACAAGTGAACTCTGTAGGAGGTGTAGACCCGGCGGAGGATCTGCCACTACTGCTATGTCCCTTGCCGCCACGGCCACCTCCACCGCCAGACCCACCACCCGAGCCACATGAAGCAATGTGAGTGGCGTGAGCAGTTGCTGTATAAGGAGAGGATGGGGTAGAGGCATCAGTAGTAGAGGAGGATGATGAGGCAGTTGTGACTGCAACAAGAGCTGCACGATGCAGACGCTTGCTCAATAAATTGCTCCACCAGTCGATGAGCCAAACATCGGTGAACTCATAGAGTGGTCCAATCCCGGAAGGTGAATTGGCAGGGACTGGGGCAGTAGCAAGGTGCTCAAGCCCAGCATGAGAGACATGCAGATACAAGTCAGAGAGCTCTGGGATGAGACCAGAGATGATGGAAAGACAATCAGAGAGAGAACCTGGGACTACAATCTCAAGGTCGTGCAAGGGACCTAGGCTGCGCACCCAATACTCATTTATCGTCTCATCCACGTGCATGTGGAGAGTGTTGAAGTGCACGGTGAGAGAACTTTGGACAGCATGCCTAGTGACAATCGTGTGGTGACGAATGAATGCATAGGCACAAACAGGGTCAGCAGGGGTGCAACGTCTTGGGTCAGAAATGTACGTATCAATGTCATCAAGGAGGTCCTCAGGCCCGGCATTGATGCGGACCCGCACAACATGAGCGGCATTCGTAGGTTGTGGAAAAAAAGATGGTTTGGCTGGGGAGTAGTACTCCCACAGCAGCTCACCCTGGGTCCATGCGCTAAAACCGGTCTCCCACGAGGAGAAGGTCAGCGTAGAGGTGAACTGAGGTGGTGCACTTTCAAAGTCTTTCTGCCTGGCATGAAGAGCACCGAGGCAAGTGCAGCCGCTGACAAAAAGGGTGACGTGGAGATGGTAGCGGCACTGGGACAAATAGTAGACTCAGCAAAAGCAGCAGAAGTAGTCTCGTCAGCACGTAGAAGAGCCTGAAGAGCAGGTATGGCTGGCAAGCGTTCAATGACTAGGCTTGCCATAGTTGTGGTGAGTTCCTGTTGCGCGTCTAGTCCCTTTTGTAGTTCTTCCTCTACTTTGCTGCAAGCTGCCTGTGTCTAAGGGCAGCTTGTAAGGCTTCAATAGTAGTCTCTTCTGATCCTGGCATGATGAAGAGGCTGAATGATAGGACAGGAGAGTGGAAGGGAGAGAGGAGAAAAATGTGTTCACCAGGCTAGCAGCGTGGGAGCAGTGCAAAGAGGGACGACACTACCGCGGCAGCCGAGGAGAACAGAACAGCCACACATGCAGCGACAGCCACCGTCAAGCAGAGAAGGCTAGTTACGGTGGCTCTTGCAATTGCTGCTGATGCAGACGCAACGAGTAGATCCATGGTAACCTGGTGCGTGAGATCATGAGGTGCACCTATAGGGATAAGGAATGGTGCTGTAGTGAATGTAGGAATCGAGCCGGCAACGCTTCCAGCTGCGTCAGCTGTGGAGGATCAAGCTGTGGCCACATCAACAGCGGCTGCCATGACCTGGGTGGCTCTATTGGTGGTGGCAGTAGCGAATGAGGTGAGTGTTGCTGCTGCTTGTGCAAAAGCCTCAACTGCTCTACCCACCACGGTCTGTGTTGGTGCCCTCTAGGCATGGGTCGTGGCTGAGAAGGTGGGGGCTGCACCTGCTACTTTGACGAGAATGACTCTGGCCATAATGATGGAGTCGGTGTGGATGGGAAGGACGGGAATCATGCCGGGCACCTCACCTGCTATGGATGGTTTGGCAGTGTCACCTGCAGTTGAGACTGAAGCAAAATCTTGTGCAGGGGCGGATGCAGGGGTCCCCCCGGGAGGTTGCATACCTTAGGGACAAGGTGGTGACAATGGGAGATTGTTAGCAGTATAGACTTGGCGATCAATCTCTCATTCAGTCGCTTCAGCGGCGGCGGCAAGTTCCTCACGCCAGGAAGAAGCGTCCAGCATGCAAACCCCCAAGGGTGCGTCATCGTTGTGCTGGGGCTTGTCAAACACAAACTTATCCTCCCACCTAGCACTCTCAGCATAGTACCCTGCCATGCGAGGAGAGATCCACTTGACGTCGGGGGGACTGTTCATCAAGGATGGATCCAGCGTGACTAGCTGTCCGGCTGCAGATGGAGCTGAGGATGGTGTCGCTAATGCCGCTAAAGACTGAGGTTCTGTGAGAGTCCGTGCTCACAATTTCACCGTAGATGGTGAGACTATTGCCACTTGAGGTAGGAGTAGCTGGAATCAGGCAAAAGCTGCAAAGGAATCGCGCATTGCGGGACTGCGTGGCAAGAGATGCAATGAGAGCATAGTCGGGCAGCAGAGTGCCGTTGACAAGCAAGGTGCAAGCTGCGGTGCTGTACGGCGGTAGAAGCATAGAGCAGTAGAGGGCAGGGGGACAGCCAAGGGCTGATGTGCAGCTGAGAGTTACATGCGATTTACTGCAAGGCAGTTGAGAGCTGCGGTGGTACAGAGACACCAGAGCGGGGGCCTGTCGCGATGGCGAGACTGCCGGCACGAAAGTTGCTCACGGGTCACATATTGCTGGAGAGAGGGGAATTGTCCCCATTGCTCTGATAATAGTGATTGCTAGGAAGTTTCCACGCTAGAAGCAAAGATTGTGCGAGCGAGGGCTCAACCGCATCATAAGCCATGGATGTGGCAAGAGTTTGATGTAAGAGATTTTTGGTCACACGACATAATAGAGAGTGACAGACGGCAGCAAGAGTGTAGCCCGGTAAGTGCACGTTGGCACCAAACAGATGCTGAAGCCAACGTGCACCGTCTACGGGGTGTTGTGATGTGAGCCGTCCCCATCTATTTGTACAACTTACTATGACCACTCGGCTGTATCCATGCTCGTGGAGATCGCTGATGCGGACAAAGCTGGCACCGGAGCACCAACGAGTGGTGGCTCTACCCACTGGCAGCTGCTAGATAGCAGCCACAACATTGTGTATTCTTGCTTGGGTGCTTTGTGGTTTTTCTGCAAACGCTGGAGTTCTCTTGGACTAGCTCTCAAGCTTCATTTTCATGTTTTGCATTGTCTTTCCACCAGTCGATGCTGGACTTGTGCGTGTGACCAGTTGTAGAATCCGGCTTGAGATTCTACATCTCTAGGTTCAGACGATGTTGTGTTTGGATACATGTGCACAAAGTTGCGGCCAAAACAGTGGTTTTGGGTCCGTTTTAGGACAAACTGACACTGTCGCGTGCGTCACCCGCAGTGTGCTGCAGCAACTATTTATATTGTGTGCTTGTCAGTTGTCATTCCTCTTTGCATTACTCAGGTATTGGAGGTTATGAGACTTTGCGCATCTCCCTATCCTGACCCTTGTTGTTTCCTGCACCTGCTTGCTTGCTAGTGCGGAAGCTGACAGGATAGTGTTGCCACATCAGCTGCAGCAAGGTTAGGAGGCTTCCTAGCACTTTCTCATGGCATTAGAGCAGAAAAAGAGGGAGAATAAGCTGACAACAGCTCGCAAAAGAGGCTAGAAATAGTTGCAGTGCGCAGCTATGACAGCAGCTTGCAGCAGCAGCGACGTCAGCAGCCGCAAGCATCAGCAGCAATGCAGCAACGATGACAGAAGCACCCGCTGCAGCGTAACAGTAGTGGCAGCGGCCGCAACAGCAGTAGCGGCGGCCGCAACAGCAGGATCAACCCTGTGTAGCATTGTTGCTCTATAGTAGTGTTGCGCAACTGCGCAAAAGCTTCACAACACTGTGCAAAAGTTGCGTAGGGCAGTGCAGCCCATACGCACCAGGAAGCGGGTGGTGACGCGGTCACCACCACCAGTAACGCGGAGTCTACGTAACTTCCAACAAAAAAAACCCCTCACGTAAAATAAGCCAGTGTAAAAATGCTAGCGTTTTCTTCGCTAGCATAAATAACACTGATGTCCTCATCGGCCGTACTGACGTCAGCAGTTTTGTGGTAAAAACATAACTTTTTCTTGACATTTCAACTCATCAAAACGCGGTTAGTTTCTTGTTCAGAGTGTTTTTTATGTTCGGCCCCATACTAAGCGCTTTGATGGTACCGATGTGTGACAAAGGCAAAGGCCTCGGTGACCCCTCCTCTTCCTCCTCTTTGGGCATCATGAGTCCACGATCGCAGTCACTCGCAATCGATGAGCTTCGTCGGACACATGATGAGATATGCCAACAGCAGCAGTGGCAGAGCAACGTGTTGCAAGAGATTACTGAGCTACTACGGGGTCATTTGGGGGCCTAACAGTAGCCACCAGGAGGATCTACAGTAGTTGCACTGTCTGTTCAACAGTCTACACCATACACAGCTCCGCGGCCTCAACAACCCAAATCACAAGTTTACATTTGGGATGAGGAGATAGAGGATGATACATGCAATAACGGCATTTGTGTCCTTGAGGAGCGCATTCGTGAGCTACGTCTTGAGTAACAGCATCTTACCCCGCCACGTTCTTGCCGTCAAGATCATGCACGTCGTTCAACAACATTCACTTTTGGTGACATTTCTCTCACTGGTGGTCTCCCTATACCCCGTTGACCATCGCCCGAGCCTGAGGTCGCCCTCCCCACATAGTGGCATCCGAAGGACTTTGAGACACCTCCACTCCATTACGATAGCGACGAGGGATTTGATTGCTAGAAGACCTTGTTTTGGGTGTGGGCCAACTCTGAGGGTGTTTGGCCTTATTACCACAGCCAGTACCAAACTCGTGGCACTCACCAGACATCATGGAGAAGGATGTGCGGTCTTCTCTATGCCATGCCGCGGGAGATTGTGGTCGACTTCCGCCCCTTTCTCGATGAGACGTGACCGGGACATGAGCAAATCCGCGCCAGGGCTAGGACCTAGCCCTGACACTTCTCGCTGCGGGGGCCCATGCTACGAGGGCGGCCCATCTACGTGAGTTTCACTCCCTTCTTTAGGCTCCCACAGAGCTTACAGGTGACAACTAGAGGTGCGCGATGTGCCTTTGCATGCGCCTTGGGACTGGTGGCGGGACACAGTTGTAGGCACTCGACACCATCGTGATGAAGACGCACTTGGACCACGTGAAGCTCTTTATGGGCTTCTATTGTGTGGCTCTCTCTGAGTTTTTGGTGTCACTCCAGCTGCTTCTTTGGGCCCATCGCTACTGCCTCCAAGCCACATCGGCTCATTAGGCTGCTATCGCCCATCAGCAAAGTCTACTTGTTACAGCAATGATTGCGACCCCTCCTATGCCTTTGTCCCAGCTCACCAGTCCCACCTCCACCGCTTCTCCTCCTCCTCTACTACAATCGGCCACACTCAGGGCGTTGCAACAACCGTGCATGGGAAGAAGGGGAAGAAGCAACGCGAGAAGGGACACTAGTAGTATTAGCAGCTAGAGGAGCAGCAACCTGTGCATAGTGGTAGTGGACGTTCTGTCCACTACTACAAGTGTGGAGGAGCTCACCGCTACATGGATTGTGAGCATCCCCTTGACTGGACTCGGATCATGTGCGGCCTTCACGTGGCACACATGCGGTGGATTTCCTCGAGTGACACATGGCCGGGGCGCACCGCAACCTCAATTGCAGTAGATGCATCCATTTCACCAGGCGGTAGTAGTGATGTGGACCCTCGGGATCACACGATCGAAGAGATTCACAAGCTGCTGGCGCTTCGTACTCAGGGAGGTGCAGGTGTATTGTTACAGCCAAGTGGTCCCACCCCAGCTTGTCTTATTGTGTCTGTTGCCCGTGATGATACTTGTGGTGGATCTCAATTTGCTTGAGATGAGGATGGACCTGACAGTACCGACTACCTTGATGAGTCACAAATCCGTGTTGTTCCTCATTTTCCTGAGTCCTCTGCTGAGCGTCCAGCAGAGGCAGAGTGCTCTGTGGCATGTTGCTTAGTATCGACAACTGGTTGTGAGCCGAGTGGCACTTGGATCATTGACTCTGGTGCCACCCATCACATGACCTGTCATCGCAGTGACTTCGTTGTGCTGGGTCCCGTTGCGTCCGTTTGGTCCGTTCACACAGGGCCTGGTCAGTCGTTGCCTGTGCAAGGAGTTCGGGTTGTGCCGTTGGACTGTGCGTCTGGCCCCTAGTACATTTTCTGTGTGCTCTTTGTCCCTACTCTTGACCTCAGCCTGCTCTCTGTTCATGCATGTACTAGGATGGGCCTCATTATTGAGCACTCTGCTGACTCTGCTATAGTGACTGCTCTTCACACACATGCCATCGTGCTTTGGGCCTCTGTTGTTGATGACATCTATTATGTGTCTTGTTACATTCCCTCTATTTCTCCCCCTCTCTCTTCTGCGTGTGTATTTGTCACTGGTGTTCTCTCCCTTGAGCACCAGCGCTTGTTACATTGTCGCCCCTGCCATGTTAGCTTGGACACTGTGTCTAAGCTCATTCAAACTCAGCCAACCCTTGGTTTTGACAAAGCTTCCTTAGAGAAGCAACACAAGACGGATTGTCTTTTTCACCCCAGGCAAGATGCATTGCTGCTCTTACCCTGACTCCTCCTCTCAGGCACTACACCCACTAGAGTTGGTCCACTAGGACCTTCTCGGTCCTCTCCCAGTCGAGTCTCTCTCATATCGAGGTCCGCATGTTCTCACCCAGACTGATGACTTCACCCAGATGCGGTGGGTTTATAGACTCTTCCATAAGAGTGACGCCGCCCTGGCAGTCCGCCTGTGGCTTGTGATGGCTGAGAGTCAGTCTCATCACACCCTGCACACGTTCCGCTTAGCTCGTGGTGGTGAGTTCTTAGGCGAGATGGATGCCTAATTTGTTGAGAACGGTATCTTTCACCAGCTTTACGCCCATGCTACACCACAGCAGAACGGTGTGTCTAAGCGTTGGAACCGCACCATGAAGGATGTGGTTCGCGCTGTGCAGTCAGAGTGCGGTCTTCCGAAGTCCTTTGCCTTTGAGGGCTTTTCCTACATGACGTAGGTCTGGAACCACTTGCTGCATGGTCCATTTCCAGATCGTGTGACACCATACGATTTGTGGTTTGGCCATTGTGCTATCTCCATCTCGCCCGTGTTTGGGGGTCCCTCATCTGCGTCCGGTACACCGAGGACCAGCAGGGGTCCAAGGTCTCACCTCGTGGACGCATGTGTACCTTCCGTGACGTCTCCCTGCGGTCTAAGGTCTGGCGCTTTTGGGACCCTGCTCACCATCGCATCGTCAAGTCTTGAGATGTTCTCTTCTTTCAGGCTCTTACCTGTCGCGACTTGTCCAACATTCTATCGCCGGCCGCCGACCACGCTCCTACTTGTGTGGCCTCCTGGCGGATGGTGGAGTCTAGTCCTACAGATGGGTTTGTCGAGGCCTCCTCACCTGGGGTCCGGTCTCCGGGTGCTGACGATCCAGCCATCATGGCTGTGGGTCTTGTAGCCTCATCAGTCCCCTATGGCACACCTGATCCCGTGCTGGTGTAAAACCCTTCTAGCACACCTAATCTTGTGCCAGTGTCGGTCCCCTCTGACACAACTGATCCCGTGCGGGTGTTAGACCCCTCGAGCAAATTTGAGCCCATGCTATTGTCGGTCCCCTCTGGCACATTTGATCCTGTATGAGCATCAGACTTCTCAGGCACACCCGATCCCGTGCTATTGTTAGTCCTCTCAGTCACACCCACTCCCGTGCATGCACCTATTTCACCTGTGGCTACGGCCCAAAAGCCTTCTCTACAACTGAGCACCTCTTCATCGGGCTACTCCCGTGATCCCGACGATCGTCTCCGACCGCTAACCTCTAGGGCTTAGCAAAGTGCTGACTCAGCGCCTAGACGCCCAACTCGTATTGTTCAAAGTGGCAAGCACGGCACGAAGGCCCTTGGCCTGAGTGTCCAGGTAGACTACATTGAGGTGCTTCCAACATGTACTCTCGGCCACGAGTTGGTTTCCTGAGAGTTCTCATTCGTTTGCTATGCTATTGTTGACCTCGTCGTGGTCACACCAATTCTAGAGGCATGTGTCTTAGCCACTCCAAGCTCTCCCTTGACAACTCCTGATCCAGGCACGTTGAAGGAAGCACTCTTAGCTGAGGATGGAGACTTATGGCGTGCTGCTTGTGAGGATGAGCTGAGAGCCATCCGTGAGCACGGGGTCTACCATCTTGTCAACCTCCCACCTAGGCGGAAGGCTGTACAGGCCAAGTAGGTCTTTCGCAAGAAGGTGAAGCCTGATGGCACACTGGATTGCTAAAAAGCTCGCTTGACAGCCAAGGGATTCTTTCAAGTTGAGGGTTTAGATTTCACTGACACCATTCGTACCGATTGGCTGCATGACCATCGCTCACGCTCTGTTTGCGGTTGTTTCTCACCATGACTGGGAGCTGCACCAGATGGATGTGAACAACGTGTTCCTCCACGGCACCTTAGAGGAGGACATCTACATGGTCCAGCCACCTAGACTTGAGTTTGGTGACAAGGTCTGGCGATTGGACAAGGCCTTGTATGGCCTAAAACAGTCACCCGGGTGCTGGAACTTAGAAATCACCGGCATACTCGAGTGTTTTTGTATTTCGATATTAAATAATCATTCGGGAAGGAAGAATTCATTTGTTGTGGCTCTACCCCGGATATTTTCCTCCTAAAAAAAGACGTTTTATTATTTCCCAGGTTTTGTTTGGTCCTTGAGGACTGAGCGAAATCCAAAATGTGATTGTGTGACCCCCGTCGGCCATACAATCATGACGTTTTCAGTGCTTAACGTGCGACGTCACCACAATGTGTGGAGAAGAGTTGAGATAGGCCGCTTGAAAGCATAAAAAACACGAATACTAATTGTTCCTCGTGGCGAATCAAGACTATGTGTAGTATATTGTTTCAGAAGAAGAAATCAAATAGCAGTACGATACAGACACATGCTGGTTACGTGCAAAGTGACGCAGACCCGTCCCTCTTTCTCAGACAAAGATCTGAGAGCCTCACCACCATCCTAGTCTACATGGACGACCTCCTCACTGTGCCTCCTTCAATTGAGGGCCTGAAGGAGGCCAAGGCAGTCCTTCAGGCTGCCTACAGGATGCAGGACTTTGGTCTTACACTTCTGTTTCTTGGGATTGAGATCGTGCGCGAACGTCAGTGATGGACACTCTTGTTGCATCAGGCACGTTACGCCCGCGTTGTGAGGGAGCGGTTTGCTGACCTCCTTGGTGCACTTCTCACAGCCTCCACCTCTATCATACCTGATGGGCAAGATGCCGTGAAGGTGGATGATCCAGCAGATCAGGGGGAGACGTTGGGCATGACCGTGTACTTCCGCCTGATTGGCTCTTTAATGTACTTGGCCTCTACCACACGACCTGACATTGCCTTCGCCATCAACCTCCTTGCACAGTTTTCACAGTGGCCTGGCGAGGGCCCTTCATGCGGCTATGCGAGTGGTGCGATACGTGGCGTCCACACTGTACCTCGCACTCTGCTTTTGACGGCAGTGTTCGATGGTAGTCGACGGCTACACATAGAATGACTAGGCGTGGAGTCCTGATGGGTGCACTCGGACAGGCTCCGTGTTCCTGCTTAGTGGTACCACTATGTCGTTGCGCAGCGGCAAGCAATATAAGCTAGAAAACCTAATGCAGCAGGTTGGGGTAGTAGTGTTGTTGATGCAGCATGCGAGAACCCATACTTGTTGCTTAAGCTACCCCCTCCGTCCGCTGCACCAGAGCCTAAGTCTAAGAGCTCGGATGTTGTTACTCAGGAATGCGTGCACCACAGTTAGCGCCAGACAACAGTTAAAAACTGGAAATGACTGATAACGAAGCAAGAATTAACACTAATGGGAGACCCCTCCAAGTTCTAGATCCCCCCTAGCTTCGTATAGCTTGCTACTCAGCTAACAAGCCAATCGGAAAATAGACCTATTTTCTAGCAGGAAGGGTTTTCTTGGTGAGCCCTGCCAGATGGCCGACAACCCAAAACCAGACGTCGTCCGTTTTTCCTGAAAACTTGACCATACCAAAATACCGACGTTGCAAATGCACTCCTACGGTCAGAATCATCTAGAAGACTAGCAGTGAGGTGTTATGCCTGGCCAAACCCAGGTAGCATCTACACTAGTCTTTGGTGAAAACAGTTCCACGCTAACATGAGATTTGGACCCTAAGAAGAGCACGGCGCTACATACGCAATGGTATAGTCAGATCCAACATTGGACGCATGCACATAGCATCTAAAGTGGCACTGAACGTCGGGGACCCAACATTTGAGGAGGCTTGTCGATGGAGCTGAGCCCGTACCGGGAGGGAGGAGGCTCCAACGAGCTGCGTGTAGTCCTCAGCATGCGTCGGCTCCACCGGACGACACTCCACTAGCGTTGAGTCTTGCTATCAGTCATCTACACGCCGATGTATACACGCCGGGAGGACACAACAAAGCACAGTGAGAGATGTAAAAAAACCAACACTCCCCAATGACTCACAAGCGTAGTGCACATGGGCAGGTAGTGACACATTCAACAGACAGGGTACACAGAGACGCAGGCAAGGACAAGGAGTGCAACTCACAGATGCACGCCGTCCGAACTCACAGCCTTCTTGTACGAGTCGCGCTTCAATGTCTTGGTCAAGAATTCAACCAACTGCCGTGCTGTCTCAACCCATATAATGCTGACGCTGTCGTCATGCAACAACAATTTCACATAGTGATGTTCAACAATGATGTGCTTTGTGTGTGCGTGATGCACGCCGCCATTGTCGGCGATTGCCATGGCACTCTCTTTGTCACAATGCAACGTGATGTGACGGACTGATGCAACTCGGACCACAGACAACGCAACCTCATGCTCTCACATGTGCCTAAGCCAAGGGCCACATACTCAGCCTCAGCAATGTTGCGTGAAATGCACCCCTACTTGCCACTGCGCCAGGGCACAGCCATGCCACCAATTAGAAAGATCTAGCCTGTGCGGCTCTTACCGTCCGTACTGCTGGTCTAGTCACTATCAGTGTAGCCCACCACGAAAACAAACGGCTGTCGGTAGCACATGAGACCTCGCCGTGGAGTGGAGAAGACATAGCATAGCACTCGGATCACTGCCTCAAAGTGGAGGTGACGCCGCTTTTATGAGCTAGGAGGTTGACAGCGAACACGATGTCTGGGTGCATCGTTGTCGCCACAAACATGAGTGACCCGATGACTCGCAGAAACATGATCACATCAAATGGCTCCCCCTCAAAGGATGAGTCTGACTTCTTCAGCTTCACCTGGCCATCGGGTGACATTAGTGAGGATGCGCCCGGCACAAGGGGCAGGTCCTCGGTGAAGCAAGTGGACAGAGTCTGTACATTGGCAGCCTGTTGGACGTGTAGGATGCCCTGGGAGCGATCATGCTCGAGCTCCATGCCTAGGAAAACTCGAGCAGACCCGAGATCCTTCATCTGATAGGCAGTGTGCAGCAGGTCCTTGACACGCTGGATGGCAGGCATGTCTGGCGACGCAATGAGGAGATCCTCGACGTGGGTCAAGACAGCGGCGAAGGTCTAGCCTTGTGGGCTAATGAACAATGCGAGGACAACAGTGCTACGCAGAAGGCCGCCGAGGAGAAGCGTGCGACTAATCCCCTAGTTCCAGCATCAAGGCGATTGCTTCAGGCCATAGAGGGCCTTCCGTAGCCACCAGACCTTCCCAGTGCTCTCATCGAAACCTGGAGGCTGCACCATGTAGAGCTCCTCACCCTCCAGCAAGCCATGGACGAAAGCGTTGCTCACATCCATCTAATGCAGCTCCCACCCGTACTGGACAACCAGGCTGAAGAGCACCTGGCTAGTGGAAAACTGGCCAATTGGGGCAAAGATCTGGTCGTAATCAACCCGAGAGACCTGAAAAAACCCCTTGGTCGTGAGGCGTGCCTTGTACTTTTCCAAGGACCCGTCCGTCTTCCATTTGCGCCGGAAGACCCATTTGGCACCGATGGCCTTCCGGCCTGGAGGGAGATCGATGAGGACATACATGTGGTGCTGCCGGATACTGAGCTCATCAGCGTAGGCAACATCCTAGTGTGCGTTCTCAGGGGAGGCTCCAGCCTCGCGTAGGCTGCCTAGGTCCTCTGCGCGTGTCGTGGAGCGAACTGTGAGGGCGTGTACATCTCGAGCTCCAGGTGAGATGCGCGTGAGTACAACCGTGACGGCATGTCGATGCTCCTCATGGAGCACGGTGTAGCCCAGTGCAGAGCCCGGGTGGAGGTCTGCAATGATGGCCGAAGTGGTTAGGCCGTGGCTTTGGTGCCAAAGTCTCCACACATTATCATATGGGTAGAAGAGACACGTGGGGCGACGGGGGGCCCAGGTGCTACAGGGCATGGTGTGGCGGTCTACCCACTCACTGACGGCCAGGATTGAAGGCTACTTTGTGGCCCACACGTGTAGCGTGGTAGAGCAAGAGATGGCACCGAATGGCACCAAAATGACACTGAGGTGTTGGCGGAGGCGGACGGGGCTGCTGGCACGGAGAGACCTGCGGACGTGGACGGATCTGCAAGCCGGGAGAGACCAGAAGACGTAAAAGGGACTGCCAATATGGAGGGGCCAGCAGAGGCAACAGAGGCTGCCGGCCTGTAGGGGCTAGCGGACGCGACTGGGGCTGCTGGCCCCGAGGGGTCAGCGGACGCGTCTGGAGCTGCCAGCCCGAAGGGACCACTAGATGCACATGAGTCTGCCGACTTGGAGAGACCAGTAGACACGAACGAGGCTGTCGACGTAGAGGGGCCAGTGGACGCGACAGGGGCTGCCGTCCCCGAGGGGCCATCGGACGCAATTAAGGCTACTGGCTCGGAGGGGCAAGCGGACGCGGCTAGAGCTGCCGGCCCGGAGGGGCGAGCGGATGCGGTCGGAGCTGCCGACCCTAAGGGGCAGGCGTACGAGACTGGGGCTACCGGCTCGAAGGGACCAACGGACAGGACTGGGGATGCGGCCCTGAGGGACTAGGTGATGTATAACCGGAAGCACCAGGACGGAGGACAGACTCACCACTCTCCAATGGGGCGGGAGGGACATCGACGAGCCGGAGCGAACGAGGTCACGGGGAAACAGCTCCTCAAAGAAGAGGGCATCGCGGGACTCGATTATGTAGTGCCGAGAGAGATCCCAGAAGCGCCATGCTTTGGACTGACTGGAGATACCCAGGAAGGTGGAAGGACGCCCGTGCGGGGCGAGCATGCCACCCTGCTGCAGGACGAGCAGCCACACAATGGCCAGGCAGCCCCATACGCGAAACCGGCGGAGGTCAGCCCGCTGACCGCACAAGTGCTGGTATGGCGTTGACTGGCGAGGAAGGGGTTCATGGGGAATCTGGCTCCAGACCCATGTCATGTAGGCCATGGTTTTGAAGTAGAAGCTATCGGAGAGGCCAGACTCGACACGCATGGTGTGGAGAGTGGCAGCCATGGTGCGGTTCTACCTCTCAGAGAAGCCGTTCTGGGCTGGTGTGGAAGGCACCGACGTCTCGTGGTGGATACCACGGGAGGCGAGAAATGTCGTGGTCTCTCCCATGCACTCTCCACCGCGATTGAAGTGACTGCAAAGAGACTGACTATACTCACACTTCGCACGAATAAGCCTGTCCCAAAATGCAGGAGCGACATCGCTCTTCTGCCGAACGCAGAAGACCCAGGGGTAGCGAGAGTAGTCATTAGTGAGGGTGAGTACATAGTGTCCATGCTCCTCAATGGACTCAGTAGAGAGAGGATCCATGATCAGAATGGACCAGGTCCAGAGGGGCAGACGCACAGGAGAAAGACCGAGGGTATGTAGAATGGTGCATCTTGCCTTGAGCGCAATCAATGCACTCTATGGGGCACTTCTAGGGGAAGGAGTCCGGATCAAGGCCCTTGGCATGCTGGGTACAGTGCATGCTATCTACGACAGCAAAGTGGACGTGGTAAAGGCAGCGGTGCAAGAGACGCGTGTACTACGGAGAGATCGTGCTAATGATAAACACATGGCCTGTGGCAGCTGACAAGGAGGCGACGGAGGGAGGGCAGGACAGACGAGGCACGTGCCATAGGTTGCCACGAGCGGTGGCCTGCAGAATGACAAGACCGGATGAAGGTAACAACACAGTGTCAATGCCACGCGAGTGTAGAACATCCATGCTCATACGGTCAAGGGTAGTGACGAACACGAGGTTGAGCTCAAGACCGAGGATGAAGAGGACATCGGTCACGAAGACATCATCGGCAGGACCACGCAAATGAAGGACGCTAACACCATGAACAAGTAACACCTGTCCAGAGCCCGTCCGGACACTGGAGACATCGCCAATAGGACCAAGCACACCGAAGGCCTCGCAAGAGGCTGTCATGTGATGCATGGCCCCAGATTCGATGATCCAAGTCTCGGAAGGGCCGTGGACCGGAGTCGCCAGATCGCTGACAATCACATGGCAACAAGCAAGAGATACGGACACGATGGACGACGATACAAACTGAGACTGTCAATCATCAAGCCATGCAACGTCGTCATAGAGGGGGGCGAAAGAGAGCACGGGAGATGACAAAACGGACAAGAAATCGGGACACGACTGCACCTCAGTTTCAGTCATGCAGGGCAGGTCAGAAGGGCAAGAGGTGATGCAACTCGCACTTCCCTTGGGGGGAAGGGCAAGGCAGGCTGAGTTGGAGCGTAATGAACTGCTCCAACTGATGCTCACGCGTGGATGCTCCGGGAGTGTAGACTTAGTGCAAAGTGATAGTGCCGGAGCCCGGCTTGGAGGAGGGATGTACCAATGATGGAAACAAAGGCGCCAACAGCTACAAGTGATGCTGATGCGGAGCTGGCGACGGTGGGACCGGTGTGGTAGTCGGAGGAGTGGAGCTATTGGACAAGGTGGAGGCATCACGGCCGGCAACAGCTACAACAACAGAGGCGAGACGACGCTCACGCTGGCGACGCATGGTGGCGATGACGCACGCCTCATCCGTAAGTAGCGGGCACGTGTACCACCCGTGTCCTGGCTGGCCACAGTTGTGGTAGATCGAGCCATCACCACTAGACCCAGTCCACTGCTGCTGTTGCTACCGTCCCTTACCCTTCTTGCCCTTGTGCTTCTTCGTCCCGAACAATGAGGAGCTGGTGGATGTAGCTGCTGCGGGGGAAGCAACGGACATGGAGGTGACGGCAAGGGAGGCGAGGGCCTCTGTGCGCTAGATGCGTCACTCTAGACGAGCTTCCTCAATCCTGAGAAAGAGCTCGTATGTCCAGGGCATGATTGTGCCCTGGGCCACCATTGTGGAGAGGACGTCCTGGGCGTAGTGGACAAAGGCGTCAACACACGCATCGGTGGCACCGCGCTTGATGATCAGGAGCGCGGCCAGAGGTGGTGGAGCAGAAGTGCCTAGGCAACGGAGGATGTCCTCCGCCCGCTGCCAGTAAGAGGTGACAGTCTCGGCCTCTCCCATGTGCACGGAGTTGAACTCCGGAAGCAGACGGTTGGCCTTAGCCTCGTTGGACACGCGATGGGGACGGATAAGGACGTGCCACGCGGTTGCACGGTCTGGAGTCTCGCCAGTCATTAAGTCATTGAGGAAGGGCTCGATGGCTAGACGTGATGCCGGAGGAGCGACCGAGACGAGGACACGTATGGTACGACCAGCACCATACAGCTGGTTGGCTTGGGTGGAGTTGTACAGAAGAGTGTAATATGGCCACATGCCTTCACCCTGTGCCCAGATGCAGAAGCTAAGCTCCCAGCTCTGGAAATGCTCGTCGGCCTAAAGCGGCCGGGGCAAGGTCTCAAAGTCCTTTGGCCTGCGGCCGGCACCCGGAGTGGGGCCAAGGACTGAAGTCATTGTCTTCCGCTGGCGCTAGGTCTGCTGATGCACCATGTAATGTGTGGCAGCAGACACAACGGGAATGGCGTGTCCAAGAGGATGGGCGGCGGGGCACTAGTGTGAGTTTGATGCCAGCAGCTATAGTGCTACAAGTTGCTACGTCAGTGTGGCAAGGTGTTGATGAATGGAGGCCAAGGGGTCGGAGGATCCGGCGACAAAGCATGTAGATTGCTGCAACTACTGTGCTACTGCGGCTGTTGTTACTGTTGCTACTACTGCGGCTGCTGCTCCTGCAGTTGCTGCTACTGCTACTGCTAGTGCTGTTGTTGCTGCTAATGTTGCTTCTGCTGTTGCTGTTACAATTGCTGCAACTGTTGCAAGAAAGGGGGGTTAAGTGTCCCCCCAACAGAGGAGGACCCTTCCCGACTGGGGCTGTCAGCCATGGTGTTTTTTGTTTCTCCTCCTTTTTCTTTTTTTTGTGTGTCATGCTAATGTCAGTAGTGACGTCGGTAATGACGTCAGCCTAGGATGGCTAACGTCAGCAACTGCTACTGCGTTATCTACAGGGTTGCTTCTCTGTTTTCTTGTGGCTGATGTCTGTAGTGACGTCAGCCGAGGATAGCTAACATCAGCACTAGCTGTTGCTGGAGCCACTCCAGTGTTAGCTGTAGGGTAGTTGCTGCTGCTACTACCGCCTCTGCTACTGCTGCCACAAGTCTGCTGCCGGAGCTGTTGCTGCTGCTACTATAGCTATTGCTAGTATTCCTACGGTTATTGCAACAACGGCTGCTCCTACTCTTGTAGGTGCTACTACTACTTTTGCTATTGCTACTACTACTATTGTAGTAGCAGCTGCTACTGCTGTTGCTGTTATCGTTGCTACAACTGAGCTGCTACGTGCTTACTCTGGCTACCGCAGCGGCTGTGGTGGTGGCTGTAGCCTTTGTAGGGCAACCTGCTGGATGGGGGATTTTTTTTTCTTCGTTCATGACTCCGAGCTCGCTTCTCGCTACGAGCCGCGAGCTACGAGCAGCGAGCTCGCTGCTGTCGCTCGATGCTCGCTGCAAGCTTCAAGGAGCGAGCTCGCTGCTCACAACTCGATGCTCGTTGTGAGCAACGAGCTGCGAGCAGCTACAACTGCTGTTGCTGCTTGCGACTGCTGCAGCTGCTGTTGTTGGCTATTATAGGATACTGTTGGCTACTCCTCAATGCTCTTGCTACTACAGCTAGCTGTTGCTGCTTGTCGCAGCTGCTACGCACTGCTCCTGCTGCGAGCTGCTACTGTTGGCTCTTATTGTTGCTTGCTACTACGGGCTGTTGCTGCTGTGAGCTATCGCCAGCTATTGTTGCTGCTACTACCGGCTGCTGCTACTCTACATAACAGCTGTTGGCTGATGCTGCCAATGCTCGCTTCTGCCACAGCTCGTTGATATTGTAAGCTGTTGCTACTACTGCCTGCTGTTGTTGCTTGCCACTACACCTGGTTGACGTCGCCACGTGCGTCGTTGCCAGCATGTGCCTGACGCAGCCTGCCACTCACCTCCTTGCGTCACACGTGGGGGCCAGTGCTACCGGAAAAAATCCGTCAGCATTTCCCCTGGCCCAGTGGCCGTGGGAAAAAATCTGACGTTGCCACCAGGCGGGTCAATGCTGCAGGGAAAGATCCGGCAGCATTTACCCTACACTGGCGCGTATGGGGGTCCGATGGCGTAGTAAAGAACCTGTATGCTAGTTGTTTGGTGTTGCAGCTGCTGCGCTCTGGCTTTGATACCAAGCTAGAAAACCTAATGTTGTAGGTTGGGGCAACAGCGTTGTTGATGTAGCGTGCAAGAACCTACGCTCGTTGCTTGAGCTGCCTCCTCAGTCTGTTGCACCGTAGCCTAAGTCTGAGAGCTCGGGTGTTCTTACACAGGAACACGTACGCTTGAGCTAGCGCCAGACAACAGCTGAAAACTGGAAATGAGTGAATAGGAAGCAAAAATGAATAGCAATGGGAGACCCCTCCAAGTTCTAGCTCCCCCCTAGCTCTGTAGAGCTTGTTACTCACCTAACCAGCCAATAAAAAAATAGACCTATTTTCTGGCAAGCAGGGTTTTCTCGGTGAGCCCTGCCAGATGGCCGACGGCCCAAAACTCGGGCGTCGTCTGTTTAGCCTGAAAACTGGACCATACCATAATACCGACGTTGCGAACATGCGGTCAGCTAGAAAAATAGCACTGAGGAGTTATGGCTGCCCAAACCGGGGCAGCGTCTACATTAGTCCTTGGTGACTATTATGAGATTTGGACCCTAAGCAGAGCACAACACTACAGACGCAATGGTATAGTCAGACATAGCACTCGATGCATGCAGACACCATGTGCAGTGGCCTCGACCGTCGGCTCCCTGACATCCAAGGAGGCCTACCGATGTAGCTGAGCACCTCGCCGGAGGGAGGAGGCTCTAGCGGACTGCGTGTAGTCCTTAGCGTGCGTCGGCTCCACCGGACAACACTCAAGTAGCGTCGAGTCTCGCCGTCAGTCATCTACACGCCGATGTACACAAGCCGGGAGG
>SZWC01029447.1:14724-26163 GCA_023375785.1 Penium margaritaceum | reverse complement strand
AAACCCTAAACCCTAAACCCTAAACCCTAAACCCTAAACCCTAAACCCTAAACCCTAAACCCTAAACCCTAAACCCTAAACCCTAAACCCTAAACCCTAAACCCTAAACCCTAAACCCTAAACACAGTGGTCAGAAACAAACAGGTCAGAAACACAGTGGTCAGAAACACGGTGGTTATATACACAGTGGTCAGAAGCACAGTGGTAAAAACACAATAGTCCGAAACACACTGGTCAGAAACACAGTGGTCAGAAACACAGTGGTCAGAAACACAGTGGTCACAAACACGGTGGTCAGAAGCACAGTGGTCAGAAATACGCTGGTCAGAACACACTGGTGAGAAACACAGTGGTCAGAAAAACAATGGCAAGAAAACACAGTGGTCATAAACACAATGGTCAGAAACACACTGGTCAGAAACGAACTGGTCAGAAACACTGTGGTTGGAAACACAATGGTCAGAGACACAGTGGTCAGAAACACACTGGACAGAAAAACGGTGGTCGGAAACACACTGGTCAGAAACACAGTGGTCATAAACACACTGGTCAGAAACACAGTGGTCAGAAACACAGTGGTTAGACACACACTAGTTAGAGATCAGTGGTCAGAAACACAGTTGTCAGAAACACAGTGGTCAGAAACACAATGCTCAGAAACGCACTGGTCAGAAACACACTGGTCAGAAACACAGTGGTCGGAAATATAGTGGTCAGAAACACACTGATCAGAAACACAGTTGTAAGGAACACGGTGGTCAGAAACAAATTAGTCAGAAACAGTGTGGCCAGAAACACAGTGGTCGGAGACACACTGGTCAGAATAACAGTGGTCAAAAACACACTGTTCAGAAACACACTGGTCAGACATACAGTGGTCACAAACACACTGGTGAGAAGTACTCTGGTCAGAAACACACTGGTCAGAATAACAGTGGTCAAAAACACACTGTTCAGAAACACACTGGTCAGACATACAGTGGTCACAAACACACTGGTGAGAAGTACTCTGGTCAGAAACACATGGGTTAGAAACACAGTTTTCAGAATCACACTTGTCTGAAACACTCTGGTCAGAAACACACTGGTCATAAACACACTGGTCAGAAACACAGTGGTCATATACACAGTGATCAGAAACACACTGGTCAGGAACACACTGGTCAGAAACACATGGGTTAGAAACACAGTTTTCAGAATCACACTTGTCTGAAACACTCTGGTCAGAAACACACTGGTCATAAACACACTGGTCAGAAACACAGTGGTCATATACACAGTGATCAGAAACACACTGGTCAGGAACACACTGGTCAGAACCACAGTGCTGGGAAACACAGTGTTCAGAAACACAGTGGTCGGACACACAGGGGACAGAAGCACACTGGTCAGAAACACACTGGTCAGAAACACACTGGTCAGAAACACAGAGGTAACAAACACAGTGGTCCGAAACACACTGATCAGAAACACAGTGGTCAGAAACACAGTGGTCAGAAACACAGTGGTCAGAAACACGGTGGTCAGAAGCACAGTGGTCAGAAATACACTGGTCAGAAACATACTGGTCAGAAACACAATGGTCAGAAAAACAATGGTCAGAAACACACTGGTCAGAAACACAGTGGTCAGAAACACAGTGGTCAAAAACACACTGGTCAGAAACACAGTGGTCAGAAACACTGTGGTGAGAAACGCACTGGTCAGAAACACGGTGGCTAGAAACACAGTGGTAAAAAACACAGTGGTCAGAAACACAGTGGTAAGAAAGACAGTGGTCATGAGCACAGTGGTCAGAAACACAGTGGGCAGAAACACAGTTGTCAGAAACACAGTGGTCAGAAACACAGCGGTCGGAAATATGGTGGTCAGAAACACAGTGATCAGAAACATATGGTCAGAAAAAAACTGGTCAGAACATAGTGATCCGAAACATAGTGGTCAGAGACACATCTGTCATAAACACACTGGTCAGAAACACACTGGTTAGAAACACACTGCTCAGAAACACAGTGGTCACAAACACACTTGCCAGAAACACAGTGGTCAGAATCACAGTGGTCAGAAACACACTGGTCAGAAACATAGTGGTAAGGAACATAGTGGTCAGAAAGACAGTGGTCAGAAACGCACTGGTCAGAAACACGATGGTCATAAACACAGTGGTCAGAAATCCAGTGGTCATAAACACACTGGTCGGAAACACATTGGTAAGAAACACAGTGGTCATAAACAAAGTGGTCAGAAACACAGTGGTCAGAAACACAGTGCTCATAAACACCCTAGTCAGGATAACAGGGGTCAGAAACACAGGGGTCTGAAACACAGTGGTTATAAACATACTGGTTTGAAACACACAGGTCAGAAAAGCACTAGTCAGAAAAACACTGGTCAGAAACACAGTGGTCATATACACACTGGTCAGAGACACAGTGGTCAGAGACACAGTCGTCATAAACACAGTGGTCATAAACACAGTGGTCAGAAACACAGTGGTCAGAAACACACTGGTCAGAAACACAGTGGTCATATACACACTGGTCAGAGACACAGTGGTCAGAGACACAGTCGTCATAAACACAGTGGTCATAAACACAGTGGTCAGAAACACAGTGGTCAGAAATACAGTGGTCAGAAACGCAGTGGTAAAAAACGCACTGGTCAGAAACACGCTGGTCAGAAACACAGTGGTCAGAAATACAGTGGTCAGAAACACTGTGGTAAGAAACATAGTGATCAGAAAAAAACTGGTCAGAAACACAGTTGTCAGGAACACACTGGTTAGAATAAGAGTGGTCAGAAACACACTTTTCAGAAACACAGTGGTCAAAAATACAGTGATAAGAAACACACTGGTCAGAAACACAGTTGTCAGGAACACACTGGTTAGAATAAGAGTGGTCAGAAACACACTTTTCAGAAACACAGTGGTCAAAAATACAGTGATAAGAAACACACTGGTCAGAAACACACTGGTCAGAAGCAACGGGATTGGAAACACAGTAGTCTGAAACACACAGGTCAGAAACACACTGGTCAGGAACACACTGGTCAGAAACACAGTGGTCAGAAACACAATGGTCAGAAACACAGTGGAGAGAAAGACACTGCTCAAAAACACACTGGTCGGAAACACACTGGTCAGGAACACACTGGTCAGAAACACAGTGGTCAGAAACACAATGGTCAGAAACACAGTGGAGAGAAAGACACTGCTCAAAAACACACTGGTCGGAAACACACTGGTTAGAAACAAAGTGGTAAAAAACACAATGGTCCGAGACACACTGCTCAGAAACAAAGTGGTCAGGAACACAGTGGTCAGAAACACCGTGGTCAGAAACACAATGGTCAGAAACACGGTGGTTAGAAGCTCAGTGGTCAGAAATACACTGGTCAGAAACACACTGGTCAGAAACACAGTGGTCAGAAAAACAATGGCCAGAAAAAACAGTGGTGAGAAACACAGTGGTCAGAAACAACCTGGTCCGAAACTCAGTGGTCGGAAACACAATGGTCAGAGACACAGAGGTCACAAACACACTGGTCAGAAACACAGTGGTCATAAACACCCCGGTCAGAAAGACAGTGGTCATAAACATAGTTGTCAGAAACACAGTGATCAGAAACACAGTGGTCATAAATGCACTGGTCAGAAACACGTTGGGTCATAAACACAGTGGTCAGAAGTATAGTGGTCAGAAACACGCTGGTCAGAAACACAGTGGTAAGGAACACAGTGGTCAGAAACAAACTGGTCACAAACATAGTGGTAAGTAAAACAGTGGTCAGAAACACACTGGTCAGATGACAGTGGTCAGAAACACACTGTTCAGAAACACACTGGTCAGAAATACAGTGGTCAGAAACAAACTATTCAGAAACACACTGGTCAGAAGCACATGGGTTAGAAACACAGTGGTTAGAAACACACGGGTCGGAAACATGCTGGTCAGAAACACAGTGGTCAGAAACACACTGGTCATAAACACAGTGGTCAGAAACACAGTGGTCAGAAACACACTGGTCAGAAACATAGTGGTCAGAGACACAATGGTCAGAAACACAGTGGTCAGAAACACAGTGGTCATAAACACACTGGTCAGACACACGGTGGTCAGAGAGACACTGGTCTGAAACACAGTGCTCAGAGACACAGTGGTCAGAAACGCAGTGTTCAGAAACACAGTGCTCAGAGACACAGTGGTCAAGAACGCAATGGTCAGAAACACGCTGGTCAGAAACACATTGGTCAGAAATACATTGGTCAGAGACACACTGGTCAGAAAAACACTGGTCAGAAACACAGGGGATAGAAACACAGTGGTCAGAAACACACTTGTCTGAAACACACTGTTCATAAACACACTGGTCAGAAGCATGCTGGTCAGAAACACATTGGTCATATACACAGTGGTTAGAAACACACTGGTCAGGAACACACTGGTCAGAAACACAGTGGTCAGAAACACGGTTCTCGTAAACACGGTGTTTAGAAACACAATGGTCGGAAACACACTGGTCAGAAACACACTGGTCAGGAACACACTGGTCAGAAACACAGTGGTCAGAAACACGGTTCTCGTAAACACGGTGTTTAGAAACACAATGGTCGGAAACACACTGGTCAGAAACACTCTGGTCAGAAACACAGTGGTAAAAAACACAATGGTCCGAAACACACGGGTCCGAAACATTGTGGTCAGAAACACACTGGTCAGAAACACACTGGTCAGAAACACGGTGGTCAGAAGCATAGTGGTCAGAAGTACACTTGTCAGAAACACACTGGTCAGAAACACAGTGGTCAGAAAAACAATGGTCAGAAACACTGTGGTCAGAAACCGTGTTTCTGACCACCGTGTTTCTGACCACCGTGTTTCTGACCACTGTGTTTCTGACCAGAGTGTTTCAGACCATTGTGTTTTTTACCACTGTGTTTCTGACCAGTGTGTTTCTGACCAGTGTGTTTCTGACCATTGTGTTTCTGACCACTGTTTTTATGAGAACCGTGTTTCTGACCATTGTGTTTCTAACTAGTGTGTTCCTCACCAGTGTGTTTATTACCACTGTGTATATGACCACTGTGTTTCTGATAAGTGTTTTCCAGACCACTGTGTTCTGACCAGTGTGTTTGTTTCAAGTGAGTTTCTGACCACTGTGTTTCCGACGAGTGTGTCTCTAACCACTGTGTTTCTGACCAGTGTGTTTCTGACCACTGTGTTTCTGACCACTGTGTTTATGACCACCGTGTTTCTGACAACAGTGTTTGGGACCAATGTGTTTCTGACCACTGTGTTTCTGACCAGTGTCTTTCTGACCATTGTGTTGCTGACCATTGTGTTTCTGACCTCTCTGTTTCTACCCAGTGTGTTTCTGACCACTGTGCTTCAGACCAGTGTGTTTCTGATTACTGTGTTTCTGACCACTGTGTTTCTAACCAGTGTGCTTCCGACCAGTGTGTTTCTGACCACTCTATTTCTGATCACTGCGTTTATGTCCAGTGTGTTTCTGATCAGTGTGTTTCTGACCACTGTGTTTCTGACCACCGTGTTTCTGACCAGTGTGTTTCTTACCCCTGTGTTTCTAACCAATGTGTTTCTGACCACTTTGTTTCTGACCACTGTGTTTCCGATCACTGTGTTTCTCAGCAGTGTGTTTGTGACCAATATGTCTCTGACAAGTGTGTTTCTGACCAGTGTGTTTCCGACCAGTGTCTTTCTGACCACAGTGTTTTCACTAGTGTGTGCCTGACCATTGTGTCTCTGACCATTGTGTTTCTGACCACTGTGTTCTGACTAGTGTGTTTTTGACCAGTGTGTTTCTGACCACTGTGTTTCTGACCACTCTGTTTCTGACCACTGTGTTTCTGACCACTGTGTTTTTGACCACTGTGCTTTCGACAACTGTGTTTTTGACCAGTGTGTTTCTGACCACTGTGTTTCTGACCACTCTGTTTCTGACCACTGTGTTTCTGACCACAGTGTTTCTGACCAGTGTGTTTCTGACCACTGTGTTTCTGACCAGTAGTTTCTGACCATTGTGCTTCTCACCAGTGTGTTTCTGACCGTGTGGTTTGACCAGTGTGTTTCTAACCAGTGTTTTTCTGACCAGTGTGTTTCTGACCAATGTGTTTCTGACATGTGTTTTTGACCACTGTGTTCCTGACCACTGTGTTTCTGACCATTGTGTTTCTTACCAGGGTGTTTCTGACCAATGTGTTTCTGACCAGTGTGTTTCTGACCAATGTGTTTCTGACATGTGTTTTTGACCACTGTGTTCCTGACCACTGTGTTTCTGACCATTGTGTTTCTTACCAGGGTGTTTCTGACCAATGTGTTTCTGACCAGTGTGTTTCTGACCACTGTGTTTCTGACCAGTGTGTTTCTGGTCACTCAATTGCTGACCACTGTGTTTCTGACCCGTGTGCTTCTGACCAGTGCGTTTCTGACCACTTTGTTTCTGATCACTATGTTTATGTCTAGTTTGTTTCTGACCAGAGTGTTTCTGACCACTATGTTTCTGACCACTGTGTTTCTAACCCCTGTGTGTCTAACCAGTGTGTTTCTGACCACGGTGTTTCTGACCACTATGTTTCTGACCACTGTGTTTATGACCGGTGTGTTTATGACAACTGTGTTTCTGACGAGTGTGTTTCTGACTACTGTATTTCTGACCACTGTGTTTCTGACCAATGTGTTTCTGACCAGTGCGTTTCTGACCACTGTGTTTCTGACCACTGTGTTTATGACCGGTGTGTTTATGACAACTGTGTTTCTGACGAGTGTGTTTCTGACTACTGTATTTCTGACCACTGTGTTTCTGACCAATGTGTTTCTGACCAGTGCGTTTCTGACCACTGTGTTTATGACCACTGTGTTTCTGACCACTGTGTTTTTGACCACTGTGCTTTCGACAACTGTGTTTTTGACCAGTGTGTTTCTGACCACTGTGTTTCTGACCACTGTGTTCGTGACCACTGTGTTTCTGACCACTGTGTTTTTGACCACTGTGCTTTCGACAACTGTGTTTTTGACCAGTGTGTTTCTGACCACTGTGTTTCTGACCACTGTGTTCGTGACCACTGTGTTTCTGACTACCAAGTTTCTGACCACTGTGTTTCTGACCAGTGTGTTTCTGACCACTGTCTTCTGACCAGTGTGTTTGTTACAGGTGTTTTTTCTGACCACTCTCTTTCCGACCAGTGTGTCTCTGACCACTGTGTTTCTGACCATTGTTTCTGACCACGGTGTTTCTGACCACTGTGTTTATGACCACTGTGTTTCTGACCATAGTGTTTCTGACCAATGTGTTTCAGACCACTGTGTTTTTGACCAGAGTGTTTCTGGCTACTGTGTTTCTGACCAGTGTGTTTCTAATCACTGTGTTTCTGACCACAGTGTTTCTGACAAGTGTGTTTCTTACCACAGTGTTTCTGACAAGTGTGTTTCTGACCAGTGTGTTCCAGTCCAGTTTGTTTCTGACCACTGTGTTTCTGACCCCTGTGTTTCTGACTAGTGTGTTTCTGACCATTGTGTTTGTGACCACTGTATTTCTGACCAGTGTGTTTCTGAACAGTGTGTTTCTGACCAATGTGTTTCTGATCCGTGTGTTTCTGACCAGTGTGTTTATGACCACTGTGTTTATGACCACTGTGTTTCTGACCAGTGTGTTTCTGACCACTGTGTTTCTGACCGCTGTGTTTCAAACTCGTGTGTTTTTTACCACTGTGTTTCCGACAAGTGTGTTTCTGACCGCTGTGTTTTTTACCAGTGTGTTTCTGACCACTGCATCTCTGGCCACTGTGTTTCTTACCACTGTGTTTTCGACCAGTTTGTTTATGTCGAGTGCGTTCGGGACCTCTGTGTTTCTGACCGCTGTGTTTTTGACCACTTTCTTTCAGGCCACTATGTTTCTGAACAATATGTTTATGACCAGTGTGTTCCGGACAATTGTGTTTATGACCGCTGTGTTTCTGACCTGTGTGTTTCTAACCACTATGTTTCTGACAACTGTGTTCCTGACTAGTGTGTTTCTGACTAGTGTATTTCTAACCACTGTGTTTCTGACCAGTGTGTTTCTCACCAGTGCGTTTCTGACCACTGTGTTTCTGAGCACTGTGCTTCTGACCACTGTGTTTCCGACAACTGTGTTCTGACCAGTGTGTTTCTGACCACTGTGTTTCTGACCACTGTGTGCGTGACCACTGTGTTTCTGACCACTGTGTTTCTGACCACTGTGTTTCTGACAATTGTGTTTCTGACCAGTGTGTTTCTGACCACTGTCTTCTGACCAGTGTGCTTGTTACAAGTGTTTTTTTGACCACTCTCTTTTCGACCAGTGTGTCTCTGACCACTTTCTTTCTGACCATTGTTTCTGACCACGGTGTTTGTGACCACTGTGTTTATGACCACTGTGTTGTGACCACTGTGTTTCTGACCAGTGTGTTGAGGACCACTGTGTTTTTGACCAGTGTGTTTCTGGCCACTGTGTTTCTGACCAGTGTGTTTCTAACCACTGTGTTTCTGACAACTGTTTTTCTGACAAGTGTGTTTCTGACCACTGTCTGTATGACCACTGTGTTTCTGAACAGTGTGATTCTTACCAGTGTGTTTCTGACCAGTGAGTTCCAGACCAGTTTGTTTTTGACCACTGTGTTTCTGACCCCTGTGTTTCTGACCAGTGTGTTTATGACCATTGTGTTTGTGACCACTATATTTCTGACCAGTGTGTTTCTGAACAGTGTTTTTCTGACCACTGTGTTTCTGACCCGTGTGTTTCTGACCAGTGTGTTTATGACCACTGTGTTTATGACCACTGTTTTTCTGACCAGTGTGCTTCTGACCACTATGTTCTGACCACTGTGTTTCAAACCAGTGTGTTTTTTACCACTGTGTTTCCGACTAATGTGTTTCTGACCGCTGTGTTTCTTACCACTATGTCTCTGGCCACTGTGTTTCTTACCACTGTGTTTTCGACCAGTTTGTTTCTGACCAGTGTGTTCTAGACCACTGTGTTTCTGACTGCTGTGTTTCTGACCACAGCGTTTATGACCACTATGTTTCTGACGAATGTGTTTCTGACCAGTGTATTCCAGACCACTGTGTTTATGACCGCTGTGTTTCTGACCAGTGTGTTTCTAACCACTGTGTTTCTGACCACTGTGTTTCTGACCAGTGTGTTTCTGACTACTGTATTTATGACCATTGTGTTTCTGACCAGTGTGTTTCTCACCAGTGCGTTTCTGACCACTATGTTTATGACCACTGCGTTTCTGACCACTGTGTTTCTGACGACTCCGTTTCCGACAACTGTGTTTCTGACCAGTGTCTTTCTGACCACTTTGTTTCTGACCACTGTGTTTCTGACAATTGTGTTTCTGACCAGTGTGTTTCTGACCACTGTCTTTCTGACAAGTGTGTTTTTGACCACTGTCTTCTGACCAGTGTGTTTGGTACAAGTGTTTTTCTGACCACGCTGTTTCCGACCAGTGTGTCTCTGACCACTGTGTTTCTGACCACTGTGTTTCTGCCCACTGTTTTTCTGAACAGTGTGTTTCAGACCACTATGTTTTTGTCCAGTGTGTTTCTGGCCACTGTGCTTCTGACCAGTGTGTTTCTGACCACTGTGTTTCTAACCAATGTGTTTCTGACAAGAGTGTTTCTGACCACGGTGTTTCTGACCACTGTGTTTATGACCACTGTGTTTCTGACCACTGTGTTTCGGACCAGTGTGTTTCAGACCACTGTGTTTTTGACCAGTGTGTTTCTGGCCACTGTGTTTCTGACCTTTGTGTTTCTAACCACTGTGTTTCTGACCACTATGTTTATGACAAGTGTGTTTCTGACCACTGTCTATATGACCACTGTGTTTCTGACCAGTGTGTTTCTTACCAGGGTGTTTCTGACCAGTGTGTTCCAGACCAGTTTGTTTCTGACCACTGTGTTTCTGACCCCTGTGTTTCTGACCAGTGTGTTTCTGACCATTGTGTTTGTGACCACTGTATTTCTGATCAGTGTGTTTCTGAACAGTGTGTTTCTTACCACTGTGTTTCTCACCCGTGTGTTTCTGACCAGCGTGTTCATGACCACTGTGTTTATGACCACTGTGTTTCTGACCACTGTGTTTCAGACCATTGTGTTTCAAACCAGTGTGTTTTTTACCATTGTCTTTCCGACCAGTGTGTTTCTGACCGCTGTGTTTTTTACCTGTGTGTTTCTGACCAGTGTGTCTCTGGCCACTGTGTTTCTTACCACTGTGTTTCTGACCAGTTTGTTTCTGACCAGTGTGTTCCGGACAACTGTGTTTTTGACCACTGTGTTTCAGACCAGTGTGTTTCTGACCGCTGTGTTTTTTACCTGTGTGTTTCTGACCAGTGTGTCTCTGGCCACTGTGTTTCTTACCACTGTGTTTCTGACCAGTTTGTTTCTGACCAGTGTGTTCCGGACAACTGTGTTTCTGACCGCTGTGTTTCTGACCACTGTGTTTCTGACCACTATGTTTCTGACCAATGTGTTTCACACCAGTGTGTTCCGGACCACTGTGTTTATGACCGCTGTGTTTCTGACCACTGTGTTTCTGACCACTATGTTTCTGACCAATGTGTTTCACACCAGTGTGTTCCGGACCACTGTGTTTATGACCGCTGTGTTTCTGACCAGTATGTTTCTCACCACTGTGTTTCTGACCACTGTGTTTCTGACCAGTGTGTTTCTGACTACTGTATTTCTGACCACTGTGTTTCTGACCAGTGCGTTTATCACCAGTGCGTTTCTGACCACTATGTTTATGACCACTGTGTTTCTGACCACTGTGTTTCTGACCACTGTGTTTCCGACAACTGTGTTTCTGACCAGTGTGTTTCTGACCACTGTGTTTCTGACCACTGTGTTCATGACCACTGTGTTTATGACCACTGTGTTTCTGACCACTGTGTTTCTGACAATTGTGTTTCTGACCACTGTCTTCTGACCAGTGTGTTTGTTACAAGTGTTTTTTATACCACTCTGTTTCCGACCAGTGTGTCTCTGACCACTTTGTTTCTGACCAGAGTGTTTCTGACCACCGTGTTTCTGACCACTGTGTTTATGACCACTGTGTTTCTGACCACTGTGTTTCCGACCAGTGTGTCTCTGACCACTTTGTTTCTGACCAGAGTGTTTCTGACCACCGTGTTTCTGACCACTGTGTTTATGACCACTGTGTTTCTGACCACTGTGTTTCTGAGCAGTGTGTTTCTGACCACTGTGTTTCTGACCAGTGTGTTTCTGGCCACTGTGTTTCTGACCAGTGTGTTTCTGACCAGAGTGTTTCTGACCACCGTGTTTCTGACCACTGTGTTTATGACCACTGTGTTTCTGACCACTGTGTTTCTGAGCAGTGTGTTTCAGACCACTGTGTTTCTGACCAGTGTGTTTCTGACCACTGTGTTTCTGACCA
>SZWC01029446.1:1253-25143 GCA_023375785.1 Penium margaritaceum | reverse complement strand
TCTGTCTATCTATCTATCTATCTATCTATCTATCTATCTATCCATCCATCCATCTATCTACCTATCTATCTATCTGTCTATCTATCTATCTATCTATCTATCTATCTATCTATCTATCTATCTGTCTATCTATCTATCTATCTATCTATATATCTATCTAGGATTTTGGAGAAGAGGAGGCACTCCCACAGTTGCAGCAACTTGCGACGGTGCAGGGGGGGAACGGTGGGGATTGGCTATTGGCACATCCCAGGTCTGCCCGGCTGTACATGGCACGAGAGGACTGGAGAGTGGTGTGCAGGTTTCGCCTTGGGCTCCCCATTTCACACTTACGCCATATGCTGGTGTGCACATGTGCAGAGCGGAGCCCTATACACCCATGCACACCGCATCACGCCCTCCGATGTGTCCAGGGAGGGGGTTCGAAGGCGGTCCATGATGCAGTGATGAGAGAGTTGGTAGCAGTGGTACACGAGAGCGGGATGGGCGGGGTGACTGTCGAGCACGAAGGCAGGCTACCAGAGGGGCGTCCCGCAATCACATGTTTTGACCCAGCGACAGGTCACACACTTGTCATGGATGTGGTCATTGCGGACCCGTAGTGGCCGAGTATGGGGAGGAGGTCGGCGGAGCGGCCAGGAGTGGCATAGGAGGATGCGGTGAGGATGAAGGATAGGAAGTATGGACGATGGCTATGCGAGGCAGAGCGCCACCACATGGAGTTTGTCTTTCTGGTGGTGGAGACCTTGGGGGCCTTCTCACGAGGCCTCGGCAAGGTCTTGTAGACATCGTCAGAGGCGACGGAGCGGAGGTTGGCCCGACAATGAGTTACTGCGGGGGTGTCCGTTCCACTGCACACCCTCCTCAACCAGCACATGGCAGTGGCCCTTCAGTGAGCACAGGCGCAGCAGTTGCATCATCGGGCCGCGGAGCCGGCAGCGGACACCTCTCTTGACCACGATATCACCAGGGCGTGGAGAGTGCTATGAAAGAGGGATTACGGACCATTGTGGTTGACCTGTGCTTTGTTGAGCAAGGGTAGATGGATAGGATGAGTTTCTCAGGATCGCGAGTGCAAGTTCAGGGCCATGGTCCAGACCTTCCATTGTGCGCTCATTTTACCGATGGCTTTGGTGCTCTTAACTTGTTCCACTGTGGTGGAGATCTCATACTTGCATGCCACATGTAAACTCTTAGTTCATTGAATGTGATTGATCTATCAATATATCTATCTATCTATCTATCTATCTATCTATCTATCTATCTATCTATCTATCTATCTATCTATCTATCTATCTATCTATCTATCTATCTATCTTTCTTTCTATCTATCTATCTATCTATCTATCTATCTATCTATCTATCTATCTATCTATCTATTTTTCTATCTTTCTATCTATCTATCTGTTTATCTATCTATCTGCCTATCTATCTATCTATCTATGTATCTATCTATCTATCTATCTATCTATCTGTCTATGCATCTATCTATCTATGTATCTATCTATCTATCTATCTTTCTTTCTATCTATCTATCTATCTATCTATCTATCTATCTATCTATCTGTCTGTCTGTCGTGAAATAGAGCCGCAGGCAGCGGCATCGTAGGGGGCTTTCAAACGGGCTTCCAAACGGGGTGGTCCTAGACAGCACAGGTTCGGGGGCCACGTCAGAGTAGGCCTGCTAAATCAGCTGGATTTTGCGGTCCTGGCAAACCGGTTTCTGCTTTTTGGCGTGCCTCTGCGGCTACACACGCCATGTCATTGACCCGTCCACGTCACCCACACCTGCCGGACAGCACAAGGCACTTTTCAAAGCATAGAGGGTACCGGAAGGTAGCCGTTGGAGAGGGCTCCACACCGTGCCCACTCCGGCTCTGCCACGTGGCACACAGAGGGAGCGAGAAGCAAAATAGCCTGGCGGACTGCTGACGGCAGTATTCCCGCCGGGCCATGGGGGGCCTGCTCTACCTCTATGGTGCACTATTCCAGGCAAGATCGGGCCCGTTGGATAGCCCTCGGTGGGAGCTTTTCAATGGGCCCACTCCTGCCCTGACACGTGGCGGGAGTGGGGAACAAGGTGGAGAAAGGGGGGGCAGCGAGCCCCTCACGGGGGTGCGGGCGGCACCCACGACGGGCTGCCGCCCCAAGCATGCCGGCTGGGGGACGCCATGCCGCAGGCAGCAACAAGGGAGAGGGGGGTGCCGCCACCCCCTCTCTCTCTGCTCCTCGCCCCAATCCCTTGATTGTGGGGGGGGGAGGTATGGGAGGTGGTCAGCGGAGGGGGCAAGCGGAAGACGACCGGCGGGAGCGAGGCTCAACTGCCAGCCAGCAAACGGCGGACGACGGAGAAGGAAGGGGGGAGCAGCCACGAGGGGGCCACCTGACGAATCGATGGCCCAGTGAACGACCCTCTGGGACCGTCAATCACTGCCATCGGCGAGCCAAGGGGGGGAGGGGGTCCCCTCTAGCTTCCCCCACGAGAGGAGTCCCCACTCATTGGGGACCCATTATTTCTTCGATCTACCAACCTGGAGGAGGGGTTGAAGAAAATGGGAGAGACAGGAGGGATACAGGCTAGCGGGACACCGGCTGAGACTAAGGAGCGGCAGGACCACGGTATAGAGGACGGGACCGGGGATGGACAGCAGCCTGCCGGGAACGGAAAGGGAAAGGGGAACGGCGAGAAGGTGAGTAGACAAGAAGAGACAAAGGTTGCGGTGGAGAGGGAGGAGTTTTAGCCCTTAGGGAGGGGCCCGGAGGAGAAAGAAGAGGACCAGAGCAAGAAAATGGGGGCTCACACAAGCCGATGCACAGTAGAAGGAAGGAGCCCAAAAAATCCAACCGAACAGGAAGATCACCGCGATCAACGAGGGTGGGTAGAGATGGCGCAAAAGCTATGGGAGGAGGTGGTCCTGGCATGCGTGGTAATGCAAGAGGACATCAGAGACTTGATCCCAGGGTTGTTCCTGCACTACAATGAGGTCATAGGCTGCCACTTCACCGTCCTCTAGGGTCACACGGATGCCCTCCGACATGAACTGCAATGGGTCGGGGTGGCACAAGCAGTGTCAAATTGACGCGTGCAAGAGTTATACAAAACTACGTGCGAGGTGCAGGTGGTAGTCACAACCCAGGCAAGGGGGAGGGAACATGACCGGCTGGAGGATGAGCGAGCACGACGAGAGGTTGTAAGGAGATGTGAGACTTTATGCAATGCGACACTGGGTGTGCTTGACCAGCAACAGAGAGGACTTGAGGAACTTGTGAGGCCCTAACTATGCAGTGGGCACTGTCTCAGAGGAGTAACCACATGAGTCAGGGTTTGGGGAACAGAGTAGCGCAATGAGAGGAACGGGATCTATGAAAACGAGAGGACATGGAGATGGCCAAGGGAGAATTTGGGAAGGAGTTGGTGATTAGGACCGGATAGACAGGCAGGGAAATGGCTATAGGGCCCATGGAGACAGGATACATGGGAGATGCGTCGCAATTGATCAAGGGGAGAGGAGGAGAGGAGGAGGATACAGGGGAGGAGACAAGCAGGAAGGTCACTAGTGCTAGGGAACATAGCACCCAAGGGATTGGGGGGAGCGTAGGGAGCAGAGGGAGTGCTGCCACAGCAAGCGGATTAGGGGCAGGAGGTGACAAGGAGCAGGGGGATGATGGGAGGAGACGGAGGGGGGATGAGGGAGAGGCAGTGGGTGAAGAGGAGGAGGAGGCGAAAGGAGATAAAGAGGAATAAAAAGGAGAGGAAGAGGAAGGGACCCGAGAGGAGAGGCAAGGAGTGTTGAAAAGTTGCCCTTCTACATGCCCAAGTGCGGCACCGGGAGGCGCCAATGAGCCGCCAGAAAGTGGTCACTCCGCGCCGGCGGATATGGCAACTTGAGCATTTCTCGGATCCTAAAATGGATGATTACCCTTAAATTTCACAAGTCGGTGAATTCGGTGGAAGTTATTTCTCCGGAATCGCACAAGTATCAAGGGAGATATGGCCTTCCAAATTTGGGGTTCGCGCAGCAGCTCTGGGAGCCAGCTGCGACTCGAACTCCGGTGGATAATCAACCGGACCGAGCAACAAAAATATCATCTCGAGAAATTGCTCCGGAAGGCCTGCCGATGAGTCCGGTGGATGATGCACCTGATCAGGTGGATCATCCACCGGATCCTGTAGTGCAGGTTGTTACTGAGGGACAGCCAAAATCATGGCTCGGCGTCTGAAACTCAATAGTACGTTTTGTTACTCGAGGACAATCAAAATTCTGACTGCAAGTCTGCGGACAGGTTTCGAACCTTGGCACACCTCATCACCAAACTCGACGTAAAAGTGGGGGAGCTGCGTGGAAACAGTGCAGGGGACCCCTACACCACGTGCAATGGGATCTGCGCCTTGGGAAAGGCGCTTCGCACGTGAAGGAAGGCGCCGGGGCATGTGCGCGCCATGGAGGTGTTAGGCGTTTCTGTGGTGGGTGAGACCTGTGTTTTGGCAGGCATAACTTGAGGTAGGCTTGGCCGAATTGTGCAAGGTTTGGTGCGTTGGAAAGCTCATGACTAGCCCTATAAAGTTTGCAATCAGGTTGTTCCAAAGCTAATGCCACATTCCATTATTCCCTTCGCAAACTGTCTGTCTCAAAATTTCTGCTCACATAGCATGAGGCGACCAGAAAGCTGACGCTCAGTCTCAGATTCACTAAAAACAGAAGACGTTGACCACCAATAGACAATCAGACAAAGGTCGTGACCGCATCCCATGGATTCCTCCTGACAAAGGGTTATGGGCCCACGTGTCTAATAGCCTCCAATGTTCACGTCTTCCGCAGCGCACGGGATCGTCACCTTAGACGTCGCCGTGAAGTTTTGAGAACCCGTTGGATTAGAAGCTGCACAAATGGTGCAGAAGCAGACGCAGCCCATCCAGAAGTATGCGGGCGGCCCAGTCTTTGGGCTATGGAGGTGGCACTTTGAATTGCACCTCGCGCATAAAGGGCTGCTGGAGCTCATGATGGGAATGAAAGTCCTCGATGAAGCACCGACAACGGAAGCGTAGAAGGAGGCCTTCGCAAAGAAGAACACAAAGGCGCTCATGCTGCTAATGTCCGGGACGGCCAAGTCGTAGTGGGGCTAACTCCAGGGCTGCAAGCTGGCTGCCGAAGCCTGGCAAAAGCTCTGCTCCATCAACCAATCCAAGTCGATCACGAACAAAATGTTTGCAATGAAGTGACTCCTCATGTTGAGAATCCAAGAGGGAGATGATGTCATCTCCGCCATACAGCAGATCGAGTCGCAAGCCTCACAATGCAATGACGTAGGGTGGAAGATCGACACGCAGCTGCAGGCGATGGCCCTCCTCATGGCCGTACGTGAAAGTTGGGACCCACTCATCACCGTCCTCAGAGGATGGTCAGAGGAAAAGCTCACCTATGGCGCGGTTGCAGAGTACATTTGCAATGAGGCGCAACGCCGATTCCTTATCTTCCTCATCACCCCTCGTCACCAAAACGCGTGGTGGCGTAAGCGGGGGCAAAGGAAGCGGCTGAAGAGGTGACAGCAAGAAGGGTGCCAAGAAAATTGCGTGCGTTAACTGCGGCAAGGAGGGACATTGGGCCCGTGAGTACCCAGAGGAGGCAAAGACCGGCGGCAAAAAAAGCAAGGGCAAATCGCTCCTCAACAACAATAAGGATCACATCCTCAAGAAGGCCAACAGGATTTTCCTGGATTCCGGGGCCGAGGAGGACACCCAAGTCGAGAAGGTGGGGTTTGTCACCTACGAGAAGTCCTCCAGGCCGATGGTGGTTGCGAACGACAAAGTCGAGCCGACGGCCGGCCAAGGCGCCGTGGAGGTGGAAGTCATGGTGGGCGGTAAGAAGGAGCTGTGCACAATCCGTGATGTGAAGCACGTCCCCGGCCTGGCTAACATCTTGAGTGTCATGTGCTTGATGGACAAGGGGTATGAGGTGCTCTTCCGCAGGAAAGGCATAGTGTTGCACATCGACGACAACGGCGAGGTCGTGCTGGAGGCAAAGCGCGAGGGCAGTCTCTACATCGTGGAGACCAAGGTGGTTCCCGCGGCATCGGACGCAGCAGACTTGCAGGAGCGCCCCGTCAACATGGCCAAGGGAGGAAGCGCTGATCTGGAGCTCTGGCACCGATGTTGGGGCATTCGGCGCCCGTAACCGTTAAGGAGATGGCAAAGCACAACATGGTGCACGGCCTCTTCATCAATGGTGCAGCAGACGCGGCAGCAGATGCAACAGCACACAAAACGTGCGAGCCTTGCATTATGGGCAAGGCGCGGCGCAAGCCATTCAACGAAATCAAGGCTAGCGCAAAGGACCTGCTGTAGGTCATGCATAGCGATGTGTGCAGACCATTCAAAATTCCATCAAAGAGTGCCTCGAGATACTTCGTCTACTTCATTGATGACTGCAGCAGAAAACTCTACGTGTAATTCATGAAGTGAAAAGGCGAGGTCCTGGACCGGATGAAGGATTACATCGCAGCAATGGAGAGGCAGACTGGCCGGAAGGTCAGAGCGTTATGCGGCGACAACGGCGGATAGTACGTGGGCTGTAGCGGGTGGATGAAGCAGCAGGGCATCAAGTGGGAACCCACTATGCCGTACTCACCACAGTCCAACAGAGTGGCGGAGCGAGCGAACCAGACGCTGCTCAACATGGTGAGGACCATGCTTGTGGATGCGGGGTTACCGCGAGGGTTGTGGGTGGAAGTTGTGCATACAGCGAGCTACACCATCAACCTCACCTCAACAGCGGTGCACAAGGGTAAGGCTAGTTGGAAGACGCCGTAGGAAGTTTGGAGTGGGCGCAAGCCAAATGTGGCGCACCTGAAGGTGTTCGGGTGCAAGACGCACGCGATAGTGCAGGCAACGCAATGACATGACAGCAAGCTAGAACTGCGGGAAAAGCCATGCTTGTGCCTCGGCTATAAGAGCACGCAAAAGGCGTATCGGCTCTGAGACCCACGCACGCAAGAGATCATCCAAAGCCGTGACGTTGAGTTCAACAAGCAACATAGCTTCAGCAGTAGCAGCAATGACATGAGCTTTGGGAACACTCCAAAACAGGGGGAGTGGTTCCACCTCCTTGACTACAAGGAGGAGCCGGCAGACGCGGTGGTCGATGATGCGGGGTCAGAGCGCCATGGTGCAGCAGGTGCAGTAGTCAACGCACAGGACTCCAATGACGGTGCAGCTGGGCTGGAGATCCAGCATAATAATCCGTCGAAGGAGGCATCGCAGGTGCCAAAGCGCGCACTCCCGGCGGCGTTCGCGTTGTGCGTCAGAGAAAAATCCTTTGGACGCGGCGCCTGTCCGGTCGATGGTTCGCCAAAGCGGGAGGGATCCTCGGGGAGCCGTCTGGTTCATGATTCACCGGAGTGGGCATAGACGGAAGGATCGCTGTAGAGCGACGAGATGCCACCAAAACTGTCGCGCCGTAGTGCATGGCAGCAGAGAGTGGGGAAGCGCTTCGACGCAGGCACCAGTCGATGGATTTCCTTGACGCAGTGCATGCTGGCTGCATCAACAGAACCGAAAACCTTGCAAAAGGCGCTTACGCGTCCAGAGGGGAAGTAGTGGGACGCCGCCATCAAGTCAGAGTTGGCGTCCATTGCTGAAAACGACACGTGGCAGCTGGTTGATAGGCCAAAAGATGCCAAGGTCATCAGCTCCAAGTGGTTCTTCAAGAGCAAGTTCACGAAAGAAGGTGTGGTTGACAAGTAAAAGGCATGGCTCATGGCAAAGGGATACACACAGCATAAGGGCAAGCACTACAATGAGACGTTTGCCCCCGTTGCCAAGTTCACAAGCATCCGGGTGATCCTCGTGGTGGCAGCCACGAAGGACATGGAGCTCCACCAAATGGACGTAAAGATGGCCTTCCTCAATGGCATCATTGACAAAGAAATTTACATGGAGGTCCCAGAGGGGGTGGAGGCACCAAAGGGCAAGGTGTGCAAGCTGCGGAAGTCCTTGTATGGGCTAAAACAATCGCCTTGATGCTGGTACCAGCAGATGGACAGCTTCATGGCACATCTCGGCTTCAAGCATTGAGGCAGATCACAGCGTATACGTGCGGCGCAGCAAGAAGCTCCATCAGATCGTCACACTCTATGTGGATGATCTGATCTTGTGCTCCTCACACGTGGCGAGCCTATAATAGCTGAACGAGCAGCAGATTAGCGACTTGACTGGACCTGGCCTATGCGGTAGGCCAAGTGAGCAGGTACGTGGCCGATCCACAGCCACTACACTGGCAGGCGGTCAAGCGCATCCTCCGCTACCTATAGGTGATGCGGCACGCGCGCCTGAGGTTCGATGGCAAGGACCAGGTAGACCCCTTACGTCTGGTCTGCTACACGGATGCAGACTATGCTGGGGATGTGGACAAACGGAATTCCACATCCGGCTACGTGGTTTTCCTCGCTAGTGGAGCGGTCTCGTGGTGCAGTAGGAAGCAGGACTGCGTCGCCACCTCCATAGTGGAAGCAGAGTACATCGCTCTGGCCGAGGCGGTCAATGAGGCGGTGTGGCTCTGGAGGTTCCTGGGGGAGCTGGACATGCTGCAACTAGAGCCTACGCTGGTGCAAGAGGACCACACCGGCTCCATCTCGCTGACCAACAACCTGACACAGCATAGGAGGACAAAGCACAGTGACATGCGTTACCACTGCGCACGGGACATGGTCGAGAAGGGGCAGGTGGTGCTGTAGCATTGCAGCATGCACAACATGCTTGTAGATTGCTTGACCAAAGTGCAACCCGTGGACCGGCACGCGATGAGCGTGGCCAGGCTTGGGATGACCAGCTATGATGGGCTGGACGGCGCAGCGGAAGATGAGTAAGAGAAAGCTGGAGCAGCGGGCCTAGCAGGTGCAAGGGGGAGAATGTTGAAAAGTTGCCCCTTTGCATGCCCAAGTGCGGCGCTGGGAGGCGCCGACGAGCCGCCAGAAAGTGGAAACTCCACGCCGGTAGCTTTGGCGACTGGAGCATTGCTTGGATCCTAAAATGGATGATTGCCCCTTAAATTTGACAAGTCGTTGAATCCGGTGGAAGTTGTTTTACCGGAATCGGACAAGTATCAAGAGATATATGGCCTTCCAAAGTTGGGGTGTGCACAGCGGCTCTGGGAGCCGGTTGCGACTCAAACTCCGGTGGATAATCAACTGGACTAACAAAAATACCATCTGGAGAATCGCTCCTCCGACGGGAAGCCGAAGGAGCGACGGGGATGAGGGCGCGTACGGCGCGACCAGCGTCATATAGCTGGTTGGCCTGGGTGGAGTCGTGCGAAAGGGTGTAGTATTCCCACACGACCTCGTCCTGTGCCCAGATGCGGAAGCTGAGCTCCCATCTCCGAAACTAATCGCCGGCTTGAAGCGGCGGGGGCGGGATCTCAAAGTCCTTTTCCTTGTGGCCGGCGCCCAGAGTGGGGCCAAGAACGGAGGTCACTGTCTGCCGCTGGCGCTGAGTCAGCTGCTGCGCCAGGTAATGCGTGGCAGCGGACATAGCGTGGCTGGTGTACCCAGGAGAAATGAAGGGCAACGGGGCACTAGTATGAGTCTGTGAGGCCAGTGGCTACAATGCTGCAAGCTGGTGCATGAAGGCGGCGAGCTCGTGCTGAATGGCGGCCAGGGGGACGGAGGCATCGGCGACGAAGCCTGTGGTCTACTATTGCTGCTGCTGCTACTGCGGTTGTTGTTGTTGCTATTGCTGCTACTGCTGCTCATACTACTGCTACTGTTATGGCTACATCTAGTACTGTTTCTACTCCTGTTGCTGCAGCTACTGCAGCTGCTGCCAGGTAGGGGGGCTGGGGGTTCCCCCAACAGAGGAGGACCTCTCCTCACTGGGGCTGTTAACCATGGTGGGTTTTGTGGTTCCTTTCCCCTTTCTTTGTATGCTGCTAATGTCAGTAGTGACGTCAGCCTAGAACGGCTAACTTCAGTAGCTGCTGCCATTTTATCCGTGGGGCTGCTGCTGTAGAGTATCTCCCCCCCCTTCTCCCTTTCTTTGTGTTGATGATGTCAACAATGACGTCAGTAGTGAAGTCAGTGGATGATTGCTGACGTCAGCAACGGCCTTTGCTGGGGCCACTGTTGTGCAGCTACAGCGGCTGCTGTTGCTGTTGCTACTACTGCTACTGCTGCCGCTGCCATTGCTACTGTTGCTGCTGCTACGGCTACTGCTGCTGTTGGTGCTGCCGTTGCTACTGTTGTTGCTGCTGCTACTGCTACTGCTACTGCTCCTATTGCTTCTGTGGCAGCCATTGCAGTAGGAACTGTTGTTGTTGCTACTGTTGGTGCTACTGCTGTGGCTGCTGTAGCGGG
Organism: Penium margaritaceum; assembly: GCA_023375785.1. NCBI lineage: Eukaryota > Viridiplantae > Streptophyta > Zygnematophyceae > Desmidiales > Peniaceae > Penium > Penium margaritaceum. Next base: position 14,796 of record SZWC01029446.1, on the reverse strand, counting down.
TATGGCGGTTCCTGCAGCCACGGCAGAGTTGCTGGTGGGGTGGGGGTTTTTTTTTTTACATTTTGTTTTTCCTCTGCCGTCTTTCACAGCGATCTTTGCTGCTCACTGTGGGCAGCGGGCTACAACCANACGGCCTTTGCTGGGGCCACTGTTGTGCAGCTACAGCGGCTGCTATTGCTGTTGCTACTACTGCTACTGCTGCCGCTGCCATTGCTACTGTTGCTGCTGCTACGGATACTGCTGCTGGTGGTGCTGCCGTTGCTACTGTTGTTGCTGCTGCTACTGCAACTGCTCCTATTGCTTCTGTGGCAGCCATTGCAGTAGGAACTGTTGTTGTTGCTACTGTTGGTGCTACTGCTGTGGCTGCTGTAGCGGGTATGGCGGTTCCTGCAGCCACGGCAGAGTTGCTGGTGGGGTGGGGGTTTTTTTTTTTACATTTTGTTTTTCCTCTGCCGTCTTTCACAGCGATCTTTGCTGCTCACTGTGGGCAGCGGGCTACAACCAGCGAGCTTGCTGCTTGCTACCGGTAGTCCGCTGCTAGCTACGAGCAGCGGGCTCGCTGCGAGCACCAGGCTTGCTGCGAGCAATGGGCCCGCTGCTTGCAGCCCGTTGCTTACGGCGAGCTGCAGGCTGTGAGTAGCGGCAGCCGCTGGTGGCTGCTGCCAGCAGCTGCTCATTGCTACTGCTACTATAGCCGGCTGCTACTACTACTTGCTCTTGCGGCTGCTTCAGCCTGGTGATGCTGCTACTCGCTACTGCTAGTGCTGCTTGCTACCGCTGCTGCTACTGCTGCGAGCTGTTGCAACTGGCCACCACTGCTGCTTGCTGCTACGGGCTGCTGGTGTTGCAAACTGCTGTGAGCTGCTGCTCCTGCCGACTGCTCCTGCTGCATGCAGTTGTTGCTAGCTGTTGCTACCACTGCTTGTTACTGTTACCCCTTTCTGCTGCTGCTATAGGCTGTTGTAGTTGCTCACTGCTGCCAATCACTACAACTCGGTGACGTTGCCGCATGCGTTGTCGCCCGCAGGTGTCGGACGCGGCCTGCCGCTCACCTCTTAGCATCACGCCTACGGTTCAGTGCCGCCGGAAAAATCCGGCAGCATCTCCCCTGGCCCAGTGGCCGTGGGAAACAATCAGACACCGCCACCAGGCGGGTGAATGCTGCTAGAAACATTCCGGTAGCATTTCCACAACACTGGCGCGTATGGGGATCCGCCGTTTTCTGATTCATGCTCACATTGTGTGAGACCGGTCTGCATTGAATGGTTCCCTTGGAGGGTAGCTGGCCGCAAGCAGCCTTGACGTCAGGTGCGGAGCGGCAGACAACAGGGTTTTGGGAGATCGGGGGACCGCTGTTGGAGCCAAAGAAGTCCGGGTTCGTGTGATTGACATTCGATTTGCCCGAGAGGCCGCTTGAGGAGGTGCCAGACGAGTCACGGGCCGGGATAGAGCCAAATGCCAAATTCACTCCACCAGCAGTAGTTTTTGGTTGCTTTGAGAAGGTCGACTAAGCTTGACGGGGCAGGATCACCATGTTAGTGGCATGGGGTGCTCCAAGTGGGGGACTTGAAATTGTGAAGAGAGCAGATTTAAGGAGGTTCAGGAAATTTGGGATACAGAGGTGGGCGGAGCCAAACTGACCTTGCTCCGGGTAGGAGTCGACTGATGGCACATATCTCCTCTTGGCTTTGGGTTTTTTATTTGGAGAGATACCTTGAAGAGGTTTACCTCTGCCGCATAAGAAGGTGCCATAGCTTAAGATGTCTTCGCGAAACCATGGATGTCCGGCGGGTTATCTGTGCTTACTCCCTCCATGTTGGTTGGGCCTGCAGAGGACCGGTACAAGAAACGGTAGTGGTCAGTATGGGCGGGTTGAGATCCAGAAACAATTGAATGGAAGAGCAGCGGACGATTGGTAGCTCGTAGCGAAAAGGGGAGGTTAGTGATGGGTAGATTTTCCTTTGAATAAATGGGGTAGTGGTGTAGCAAAGCCTGCCATAGTGATATACGGGGCCCGAGGAAAAACGATAGGTTATTTTGTAGTTTGGCCAGCCCTACTTTCGTATGAGGTGGAAATATGGACGAAGCTCCAAAAGGGGGAGCGAGGTAGGTAGCTGAAAAGGGAGAAGACCTGCCGAGGGGTTGGAATAAATCGTACCTGTGGCCATGGTTTTGGCCTCCAGGGGAGGGAAAAAAGCTCTTGGAAAAGGCCACCGAGGATGGGCAGAGGTGCCCAAAGTGATGACAACACATTGGCAGAATCTCTCCTTAAGACCAGCTTCTTGGCCTACGGGAGGGAATGCCGACGGGATGAAACAAGGGGAATGTTGTCTTAAAATGACGCGGTGAGCCAGGCGCCTCCGAGCTTCAAAATCGTCTTTTTCTTTTGTACCCACGTTCTTGGAGGACTTCTTGGAGCCTGAATCCCGCTTCGGAGCTCGTACTTTTGTGTGAAGTGATAAAACGGGGGTCATACAACTCGGATTTTTTGCCCTCGGAACTGATAAATAGGATTTGTTAAAACCTCGAATAACAAAAGAGCGTGCGGAGAGAAGGTCTCTATCGATCGACAAGCCTCGGGAGTTCCTTCAGAAAATTGGGGGATCTCCCATGTGCCGCGGTTTGTTAAAAGTGCAATGCACACATTCGTTTGCCTTGAAGGAAGTGCGATGACTCGAGGGGGGAGTATGGAGGCCACCCCGTAAGATGGAATCTGTGTGAAAATCATTGTGCGGATCCACATTAGCGTGATAGTGAGGTGCAGCAACTGAAGCATCCCTCCTCGGTTTTGGCGCGATGGCGATTGATGTCCAAGTGGTAACATTGGATGGAGCCCTCAACACCTGGGCAAGCTGGCAGGCCGCATAGCGCGATGAGCATGGATAGGTTGGGAATTTGAAATGTAAGACAGCGGTTGTTGATGTGGGGATAACTCCGTGATTCATTCTGTGATTTGGGGCACCGCCATGGCTGATAGGGATGTTTTACTTTCATTGAAGGATATGGTGACATGACGTTTTACTTTCATTTAAGGAAGAAAAGATTGAAAATAATTCTCTAATTTTATTTGGGGTCTAAAAGTGATAACATCATCGTATTGATGGCAGTCCTACTTTCCCTAGTTACCTGGGTTGGTTTCCTTTCCCTTAGTCAGGAGGAAAAAATCGTTGTTTTGAGGAGGGACGATGCTTGAACCTCCAATGCACGATATCGCCCGTTCGGCGACTTTGACCACGCTGGCTCGCTTGTCTGAGTCGAGCCAACAGTAGGTCGCTGCGCCGTTTCTGTCGCTTCCCCACTGGCGGTTGTCGAAAGGGTTGTCGCAACCCGTGTCCAAAAATCGCGAGAAACAGGTGATTCCGCAATGTAAGACAACTCTTGTTGACGTGGGGATAACTCCGTGATTTGGGGAACCGTCATGGTTGTTAGGGATGTTTGGTTGCAGGCACTTGTGCTTCGGGAAACATCCATTGATTGCATGAGCGCCAGAGTGGCAGAGCGGTAGAGACAAAGGGAAAATACAAAGGAGGTCTTTTCATTTATGGCCCGCAGTTTGGTCGAATTTTTTGAGTCATGACCCTAGACCGCGAACAACCAGAATTTGCAGCGCTGTGAGGATCACGTTCCCAAGGCATCCATGCGTTTTTTACAGGCCATGGCCCTTTGTTGCTCATCACTAATGGGACATTGCCTATATACAACGAGATTGGGAAAAGGTAATTTCGTGCGCCCCCAGTTCGTCAAAAAGATAACTATATGCCACAATTTCCGATTTTCAAAATCAGAATGCCACGCTTTCCGGTTTTTGATAGAAATAAGCCACCAAAGTTTCTGTGTGATCATGACATGCCACAAAGGGCATACAAAACGTAACTATACATCCTCTGAACGAGGGGATTTTTCTGTGTTTCAGACATACACGAGTCCTTACAACTTGCACACTGGCATTTTCTGTCACTAATTACATGGCTCCCCATGCAGCGACCTTAAGAGAAGATGCACAGAGATATAGACAAAAATATGGACATAGAAATACATGATATAAATAGAGATATAAATATAGATATATTTATAGATCTAGATATAAAAAAATATGTTTAGATATATAGATATAGATATGAATATTTAAATATTTGTAGGTATAGCTTTAGATATATATGTAGATAAAGATATAAAATTAAAAAATTAAAAACAAATTAATGAAAAAATGATCTATTGATCGTTAACAAGGTAGAAAAATGGATGTCGATATAAAATATATTTATATGTACTTATATGTAGAAGTTGATGAACATATAGAAATAGATATGGATGTAGTTTTATGCATGGTAATTGATCTAAATATTGAATATTGTAAAAATACATGGCAATTTAAATATGTATATCAAGTTTAAAATTTTCATATAGATTTAGGTAGTCATAATTTTCTCTATAATCATACTTCTATCAAGCAACATGGTTTTTTTATTTGCTTGGGACCAAAACCCTTGATACAAATTGGCCATTCACAGAATAACCCATTTCATGAATGTGAATTAAAATGAGAATATTGTGGAATGGTAAAAACGTTTCTACTCAAAACCATTGATTTATAGAAATGACATGAATGAATCGCTGTTGAGTACAATTTGATGATTACTCCAGCCGTTCGCAGTATCTTGAATGTTTCCTTGAAAGTGTCTCGACCTGTCATGGGCGTGAATGGCGGGGCTACAGCCGCAACACGGTAAGGGTATCGCTGACGATGGCCTCGACGCGCAGAAAACGCAATGAGGCTCTGACAGGTGGCAAGCGTAGATGAATATGATTCGGCAGGCCGAGCCGCTGGCCACGACGTGAAAAAAGGCTCCAAGCCGTTGGCCGTATACGAAAAACCCTCAAATACAAAGTTGGCAGGTCAGCGCGACCAAGGGAAAAACAATGACGGGGTTCGCCGGTCGCATTATCTGGAGGGGATTTGGGGGGAAAGTGGGGAAGGTTGGGGCAGTTTGAGATTCTGGTTTGGTTAGCTGGTGCGGGAAAGGTTTGGGGGAATTGCCAGACCGATCGCGGCGGCTTGGCGGGACTGGCTCGGCGTCCGCACCAAAAGCTACCGACTCGTTGACCGCCGAAAAGCATGCTCTCACTTTCTCCACACGCGGACGAGCAAGCCATGTGCGCTCGCGGATGCCATGGATCGAAGAGCGAGCTATACATGGCAGGCATAGATGTGCGTGGTGCATGACATGGACGACGGAAAAGTGATACTGTCATGTTGTCCTTCTGTCCAAACTACCGAATCTTCGTAAGCGAAGTCCTCATCCACGTCAGGATTCTGCAACAAAGTCTAGAGAAACAGCTTCTACCTAGGGACAATTACTTCGGCTCGTACGACTTCGCGAAGCATTGCCGCTAAGTAGAGAGAGTACGAAACTATTTCCACCGCCTAGAACCACTACACAATTATTCACGATACCTAGAACCAGTTTCCGCGCATCGGTTATGCGAATCATGTACCGGCTAAGACGGCCTGACAGACAAAGGAAACGAAAACATTCTTGTATAGATATGTACTTCATGCATGAAAAGGAAGTGAAAACTTTGCAAATCTCTGGCAAGTATGCATTGAAGTGACAAAAAAATGATAGAGATCGAGTACTATCATTTTAACTACAGACAAAAATAAAATTAAAAAACATAAACCGCCCCATATAAAAAAATCAGTCAAGTATTTCATTGGTAAAATTACTAAAACATGAAAATAAAAAATTTCAATCCTTAATGGATGCATATAAAAAAATATTTCCTCAGCTTTTCTTCAAAGACCTTATTATGTATAAATAAAACATTTCGTATTCATGAAACAATTCCATAACTCTTACATTTACGTTTTTAAGGTTAAGCATTATTACAAGATAAAACATTTAACCTTCAATAACTCACATCATTTGACTTTAAATATTTTTATCATACAATCCAGAGTTATCTTAAAATAAATAAAAACAATGTATGGGAACAACATTAGACACTACACTACGTATTTTGATTCAGATAAAGTTTCCATTACAAAACAATATTGATACAAAATGTATAAGGACATATGTAGACAACTAAAATTTAAATTATAACAATCTTATAGCACGAATAATTTATAAAATGTATCCTAGTTCCATTTAATTTGGAAACATTAATATCTTCATAGGTTAATAATAGTGTAAATCATAAAGGTAAACAAAATAAAGTCTCCAATCGAAATACCTTATTAGATGTTTTGGATTTTTTGTTTTCATTTTAAAAGTGTGAGATTTCAATGAATACATTTCTTATCAGTTTTAAAAACATTTCCAATATGAAAAATGTATTCAATAAAGTTTGCAATATGATACGATTATTATGAATAGTTTGAGGTTTTATGTTTTAATGTATGAATATTTTGATAAATGATTAATTAGATGTCTCTATTCTGATTTCTTTGAGGTTGAGAAAATTTAATTAAATTCATGATATTAAAATTGGTTCAAATTAGAATCTTTAAAAAACTTGATTTGCTTAAATTGGTAAGGATTTCATTCCAACTTTTTATCCATTATACATCCTATTATGAAGTGATTAAGGTTAGGATAATGATGTAGGATTGATTTTAGAGTGCATCAATGTCATCCTTAAGATATGTATTCATCATATGATTTGCATTTTCAGTACCAAATTGAACTGTTTCATAATATCATAGAAGACCACCACAAAATTAATTCATAAAATTATTTTTATTTTATAACATAATTACATTATGTTAATTAATTTTCTATGGCTCTTTTTGTATTTTTTCACAAACGTATACGATATTACATTTCATAAGGAAATGTTTACAAATTGAACATAGTGTTGAATTATTCATTATGACTGTTCTAAAGATCATTAATGTATGTATTTTAGAAAAACATTACTTTCAGCATTTTCATGGTCATTTTTGTCATTTGCTGTAATCCTTTGGATAAAATATATAACAAAACCTGAGAAAATTAAAGATATATTTATATCTAGAATTAGTTTTTATTATGTTACATCAATCTTATTTCCTATATTGCACCATCTCTTCTATTTTATCCGCTTTTGGTTTCCGTTTTCAGCTTTTTTGTTTCTTTTGTTGGTCTCTTCTTCTTTCGCTTTTAGGATTCCCTTTCTGGATGATTTACTTCTAGACGACGGTTTGAATATTGATCATGTTCTGGCCGATGCATCCCAGTCATATTCCACTCGTAAAAACTAGTTGTAGGCGGCACGAATAAGTTCGCGCTAGTTTTAGACGCCAGAAATTAGTTAGCGAAGTCTTACAAGCCAACGTCATTCACCCTTCTAACTATGACGTTTTAAACTGCGTCACCGTTGCAACGGGCTCACGGCCAAGTACTCAAAGACGTGGATGTGAGGTTTTGCTGGAGAAATATAACCCCGCAAACTCGGCAAATAACAGAAAGAAGAACAAGGAAAGTTGGACCTGCAAACCAGACAGTTTGCAATGAAATCCTCGCCAAAAAGAACACACACAAAGAAAAGACAAACAGAACTATATAAGATGCCAAAAAATGGTCCTATGGGAAATCCATTTACCGCACCATGCAGCCTCACAACTGAGGTGCAGAGTAGCATTTCAAAAAGCAAAACAATGACAGCAATTCCGACAAACCCAGATCTAGATCTGAAACAACCATTTTCAAATACAAGAGGAAAATAAAATTGGAAGCGAGAAGTTGGTGATAAAAATAAATTTAAAAAGAACATACTTCATGTACAACAACATGTACTAGAAGTATGAATCATCATGCAAGTTTCACATAAACTATGTTTGGTCTTTCAACATACACAATAAGGATTATACTGATAATTTAAGTTTCGAATGATATGAAACATATAACATTTTACATTATTTAACATCAATAAAAATTCATTAGAATGCAAATAATTGGCAATGGATACACAAATAACAAAAGTTTTTTCCTAAATGTTTAAAAGAAAATTATGATCCGAAATGTTTACAGAATAAGAATTATAAAACAATTTCTATAATTTTAAGCATTTATTTCTATAATTATTGACATAATAGAAACCAAGTTTGCATTTGTCTAGAATTGAATAGGTAAATCCTAAGAAAATGATATAATTATTTATTCAAGAGTACAATTAGTCACTATTATACTATTGGTCGATATTATAGGTACAATATTAGCTAAATTTATTTAATTATTTAAAACAATATAATTATAAATATCCAAGTTCACATATACATTTTCATTAATCCAGAGATACACACGGTAATTTACATATACTTTTTAATTGATATCTATACATATATCTATATCTATTTCTATTTCTTTATCTATATCTATGGCTATATCTATAGGTTTATGTATATGTATACTAGTAACTATATCTATATCTATATATATCTGTATCTATATCTATATTTAAATCTAAATATAAATTCATATCTATATCTATATCTATATATATATCTACATCTATATGCATATCTACATTTATACCTATATCTATACCTATTTCTATACCTATATCTAAATCTAAATCTGTATTAACATCTACATGCACATCCATATCTATATCTATGTCTATATCTATATCTTTATCTGTATTGATATGTATATGTATATCTATATCTAGATGTATGTCTATATTGATATCTATATGTTTATCTATATCTATAGCTACATCTACATCTATATCAATATCTATATCTATATCCATATCTATATATATTTTTATCTATATATATGTATATATATCTATATATATCTATATATCTATATATATCTGTATGTATATATACATTTATATGTATATATACATCTATATCTATATATACATCTATATCTATATCTATATCAATATCTATATCGATATCTATATCTATATCTATATATATATCTATATCTATATCTATATCTATATCTATATCTATATCTATATCTATATCTATATCTATATCTGTATCTTTATGTAGATCTATATCTATATCTGCATCTATATCTATACCTTTATCTACCTTACTCCCACTATAATCCAAAAAGTGTATTATTATTTCTGTTTTGGGTAGCCCATAATTTTATTCTGCCATTCTTGCTAGTGAACGACAATTATTATAAAATCGGTGTTCGATTAGTCCACCAAAAAAATGGTCCAATCTGTTCACGGACATTTTCCCTTGTCTCATGCACGACTAGCGTGCATCAGTGGTGCACGTGGTGCACTCTCATGCAACATGCCAAGCGGTTGGCCTGTCATGGGATTAGAACAGGCCTTTGCTCACAAGAAACGGTGTGCAAGTGGAGATTATAACAGGCCATTTTGATTGTACATGTGGGCATCCTAGTTGAGCGCCCCTAGCCGACGGCCCAAAATTCAACCACAGGTGCTCAAAAAAAACGTATAAAAAATTCTTTCTGAAATTACCTTCCACATTTTTTTGGGATACGGTATATCTCAATCTATATCTATATCTATATCTAGTTTAATCTATATTTATAACTCTATAAATATCTTTATTTATCTATATCTAACATTTTATCTATATCCGTATACATATATATCAGAACAGGTATATATATAATTATATAAATTAATATAGATATAAATATATTTATGTATACATTGATATGTTGATCTAGTGTTTATTACTGATGTTAAAAAAAATTAGATGATAAAAATGATTTTATTCATCGTAATCTTTATTTAACTCTCTGTTTGAATAATACAAATGTTATTGTAATAATTATATATCTATTAAAGGGATGAACCCATCAATTAATTGTTATTACCAAAGTTTTTCATATATATATATATATTCTAAATATGTTAAGATGATTATAATTAAGCTGATAGATAAAGCAGTATGATGAAATATTTCATCCTTTCATTATTTACAAAATTGGGATTATAATTATTTCTTGATATATTCAAGAAAAATATTTTGTTCTTTGTGTATCCATACCCTTTGTTTGAATTTTCATGTTACAATGTTGATGTTTACGATTCTAAAGCTTTTTATATCATTCAAAGCTGAGGTTTTGAGTTCAATATTTATCATTAATTTTTAGAAGGTCAATAAAATCTTTGAAAATCATGCATAATTACTCATACACATAGTATACGTTTTTATGATTGCAATAAGTTTGCTTTAAAATTATGTCTATCATTTGTTTTCGGTTCCAATTTATTTTTTTTGCTTGTATTCAAAATTGTTTTTGCAGATTTAGATCTGGGTTCGTCTCAATTGCTTTTTTTGTAGTCGCTTCTTGAAATGCTACTCTGGACCTCAGTTGTAAGGCCGCTTGCTGCGGTAAGAGGATTTCCTTTAGGACCGTTTTATGGCAGTCTATAGGTCTGTTGGTCCGTTCTCAGAGTGTGTTCTTTGCGGTGAGGACTTCATTACAAACTCTCAGGTTCGCAATTCCAACTCTCCTTGCTCTACATTCTGTTGTTTGATGGGTTTGCGGAGTTAGATTTCTCTAGCAAAAGCTTCCAACCACGTCTTTGAGGACTGCGCCGCGAGCCCATTGCGACAGTGGCGTGGTTGGTTTCCATTTTTAGAAGACGCTTCTGTAGACTTGGTTGCAGAACCCTGACGTGGATGAGGACTTTGCTGTATCCTTGTCCTGGTCCGGCCTTGGACGCAAGGCTGATCCATGGTCATCTCCAAAGACCTTGTGCTGTTCATCAGCATGTCGAGCTGCTATCTCGTTGCCCACAAAGGCTCGCTACGATGGGGAACATGGTCATCTTCAACCCCTATTTGGATCGGCTAGTCCATTTGCCGCACGCCTCACATCAAGTAGTCCGTCTGGTAGACAATGAGCTGGTGGATGTGTCCGCAAGCACTCTATTGTTGGCACGGTTGACCTACCGGCAAAGCTATGGGAATGACTTACAATGTGCACCTATTCTCGCTAGACCATCTTTGCGTTGCCCCTAGTCTGAGGATTATATCCAAGTCACGCCCATTTTCCATTTTTGGGAAATCATCTCCAGAATACCCAACCTAAATAGAATTTCATCTTTGTCCTTCCCCCATTTTTGACAAGTTATCGCCAGGTCGTCCCCATTCGTAGGGGCTATCTAGCGATAAGTCAAAAAATACAGGCGACCTGACGATAGGTTAATTAATGGGGGCGTCCTAGCCATAAGTTAAAAAATGGGGGTATCTACAAGATGGTCTGGCTAGAATGGGGGCGACTTGGAGGCTAGCCGAAAGCTATGAAATACCCAATTTTCTAACGTCAAACTCGCCATCCCCCATGGGTTCTGATGTATATGACAAAGGGTCCCGAGGTCAATAAGCCAGTCATGAAAAATGTATACCCATAAGCACCGCATTGGACATTTTGAAAATTAAATTCCCCTCTGAGTCCGACGTCACGCATCCATTTGTTTGTTTTTAAAATTCCACATCATTATCACCATGTTGCTCAGAAATAAAAAATGCCTAAAGTCTTTGCGTACCTAATTTACCAATTCATGGTAAATAACAATGAATTCAACACTAAAAAAGGCTTACACCCTTTTAAGGTGTGTTATCTTATAATAATATTATGATTCTATTGCTTTGTTAGCAACTAGTTTGAAATCGTATTGTCTTAGGTTATTTTAATCATAATGTAATCACTATCCCTGTTAAGTCACAAACAAAAAAGTCAAATATGGGATATTTTAAGCACGTGACTTGGAACCTTATTATATTTGATTCTTCCAACATACTAAATATATACTTCCATCGGTAATGGATGTTTTTAATGCATGAATAGTTAATCCCACAATAGTTAAATAACCATTGGATGAGCTGAAACAAATCTCTTACTTTTCTTATAACTGAATACAAAGACAGTATTAAGTTATGGATAAAACTACCATCAAAACCGTGTTTGACCCCAATTTTGACACGGAGTGATGGCTGCCTTTGCTCGTGAATCAACGATGCTCTGGTGAGTCCTCATCAATCCGAAAGGCCTCTTTGGAACTGTTGTGTTCTCCAATGTGTGTAGGCGATCGGTTCATGGTTATGATGACTGCCAAATATTTGAGCCATAAGTCTTGTGGAATAACCAGAAGGAAAATAGTCACGTCTGATTTAATTGGCACAGAGAACGTATTTAGGGTGCTGCAAACTAGACAAGTATGATGGCTTCACAAACGTGAACCCATTTGATGAACCAGATCCCTGAAAACAAGTATTGGATGAATCAGAAGTATTTTTTAAAGCATTGGTTCGCAAACACCCAATTCATAAAAAAACATTTCATCACTAACTTAGTCGACTCAAACATAAAATTATCAACATCTTCCTTCAATCGTTGTATGTGATTGATGATTGCAATGCTTGCAAGCAATTAAGACTTGGTATCAACAAGACATGAGTAGGCTTCCTCGACATCCCTTGAACATATGTTGTCAAAACAGGCACCTGTGTTCATCGTGATATTTCCTTGTTAGTCAGGGTAGGTGCATGACACGTACAGTGTAAGTAAAAAAACATTTCCTTGAAGTTATATAATATAGAACTTTTTATGGGGTGTTATTAACATGAACTAAACTTCTCATTTTCATGAAATTTGTATAACATGTGGAATAGAAAATTCATTCTATATAGTGTTTTACGATATGGATTAGGCAATGTTGTTGCTTTATTAATTCCTTAATACATCTAGGAAGTATTATTTTTGAAAATAAACTTAACATTGTGTTTAAATTCAATTCATCACTTCATGGATGGAATGAAAACAATTATCATTTTACTTAATTTTGCATGTTTCCTTTAGTTACTGGAAGAACTCATGTATGATTTTCTTTGTTTTTCATGGAGATCATAAGCGTAAAACATACCTCATTTCACCTCAATTTGTTCTTAAGGATATGTGAGACCTATGATTATTGAGGGAAACATTCCTTGTCCAAGATAGATCTCATTGGTTACTTGGAGAGTATATTGAAGAGTAATGAACAGACATTGACGGAGTAAGGAATAAGCACAAGGAGAGTAGGGCTACATACTACACAAAAGTCTTACAACAGGATAGGAATTCCAAAACAAGTGATAAGTCACTTATTTCAAACTACTTTCTTTTGATGTAATTGCCCCTAGTTTTAAGAACCTAATTATCATAGGGTTTTTGGTGACAGATTCATATACTGTGAAGGGTATATGGTACCTAAGTAAGTGAACGGCCAATTCCCTGATCACCCCCATTTTTGGCCGAGCATGTCTGAGACGCCCTCATTTTGGGAAAAATGGCTACGTCGCCCCAATTCAAAAAACATTTTGGCTAGCTCGCCCCCATTTTTATCAAAATTTCTAACTCGCCCCCATATTTATATCGTGTACATATACATATCCATATGGATATACAAATACAAATACATATACACATACATATACATATACATATACATATACATATACATATACATATACATATACATATACATATACATATACATATACATATACATATACATATACATGTACATATACATATACATATACATATACATATACATA
>SZWC01029443.1:10758-22267 GCA_023375785.1 Penium margaritaceum | reverse complement strand
GGTCAAAAGGAAGGTCACAAATCCCCCATGGCCCAGTGGTACACATGTCCATACATGTGCAACACTTAAGCAAGTGGAACAACGAGTACAGAAAGATTCGTGGCACAGATACATACACACCCCGCACTCAACCACTCTCAAGGACGGGGCGAAGCCCAACTAAACGAATGGCCACCAGAAGCTTCCCGCGCTAGAGTGCCTTGGTGAAGATATCAGTACGCTGCATGTCCGTGCCGACCCATATGACGGAGATCACGTGTCACTCCACTAGATCACGCACAAAGTGATGCTTGACAACAATGTGCTTTGTGCGAGCATGATGGACACCAGAGTTCTCTGCAATGGCAAGAGTACTCTGGTTTTTGTAGCGAAGCACAATGGTAGGCACATTCTGACCCAGCTCAAGGAATAAATGCTGTAGCCAAATCGCTTCAGAAACCTCTGCACCTAGAGCAACAAACTCTGCCTCTCACGAGCTACGTGCAGTGTAGCCCTGCTTCCCGCTACGCCAGGTAACAGCGGTACCACCGAGCAGGAACACATAACTGGTGCGACTGCATCCATTTGGACTCCAAGCCTAGTCGCTGTCGGTATAGCCGTCAAGAACCGTGGAATAGTGTCGGTGAAAGCATAGTCCGAAGTACAATGTGGAGACCACATACCGCACTACTCACACAGCCGCATGAAGGGCTCTAGCACGTGGAGCCTGCAAGAATTGTGTAAGGAGGTTGATGGCAAAAGCAGTATCAGGGCGTGTGGCATTGGCCAGGTACATTAGAGATCCGATGAGGCAGAGGTACAAGGTCACATCCACTATCTCTCCCACTTGTGCGGGATCTTTCACCTTTAGGGCATCCTCCCCGTTAGGTGTGAGAGCTGTGGAGGCCGCGGGTACCGCGCGAAGGAGGTCACTGAAGCGCTCCCCCACAACACGTGCTCATTAGGCCCGATGCGGAAGAAGTGTCAGACATCTGCGGTCTCGCATAATCTCCATGCCAAGAAACACCACTACAGGGCCAAGATCCTTCATCCTCTACGTTTTCTTGAGGACCGCCTTGGCCTCATTCACGGCCTCCACGGAAGGAGATACGATTAGAAGGTCGTCTACATGGACCAGGATGGCAGTGAATTGCTAAGGCGTCCGTCGGATAAAGAGAGAGGGATCTCCCTTGCTCCGTGCATATCCTGTCCAAGTCAGGGTGCCAGTAATCTCCTAGTTCCAGCATTGAGGAGACTGCTTGAGGCTGTACAAGGATTTGCGCAAGCGCCAGACCCAGTCACCGTCCTCAATGCATGATGGCTGGGCCATGTAAATCTCCTCATCTTGAGTGCCATGGAGGAATGCGTTCTTCACGTCCATCTTGTGCTGTTCCCAATCATGTTGAGCCAGCACACCGAATAGAGCACGAGCTCAGGTCATGCGGCCGACAGGGGCGAAGGTGTCAGTGTAATCGATTTCCTTGATCTCAGAATGCCCCTTGTCGACCAAGCGAGCCTTGTGGCGTTCCAATGAGCCATCTGGCTTCACTTTTTTACGAAAGACCCACTTAACCTTAATAACCTCCCTCCCAGGTGGAAGGTCAACTAGCTCGTGAACTCCATGCTCTCGGATGGCACAAAGCTCATCCTTGTAGGCATCCCGCTAGGCGTCTACATCCTCTGATGAGAGAGCTTCCCTAAGTGTGTCCGGATCAGGCGCCATAGAGGGAGAAATCTGAGTGGCGAGTGCTCACGCCTCAGATTTGGGCCTCACGACCACAAGGTCAGCTGCTGCATCATAAGCAATATGAAACTCGCGAGTGACCAGATCGTGCCCTACAGGGCACGCTGGATGTATCTATGTGTGACCTGTGTGGATACTCTGGCCTAGGGCCTTTGTGCCAGGATCACCACTGGCAACGTTGCGAGTGGAACACCTGGGTGCGGGATCTAATACCTACTGAAATCTGTAGACCAACGGTCGAAGACAACCACCGGGCTCACGTGAGTGACCTGGGCTGGAGGGGCTCACCTCACGCTCAGGGACAAGCACGACCACATCTGGTGAAGACTGATGCAAAGCAGCAGGTGATGGAGTGTAAGGAGATGTTGGTGAAATGATGGGAGACTAAGGACTGGGTGTGGTAGCAGGAGCAGGAGTCAAGGTAGGACCACACATAGAGGTAGGATTACTAGTGGACATGGGTACAAAATCATGGGTGCCAGTGGGGTGCGAAGGAACAAGGGTAGAAACCGGCAGGGCTGGAGAGGTATTTGAGCCGACAACGATGATCATTGGGTTATCAAGAGTCGGAGACTGAAAAGTGGAGGGGGCTGGAACGGAACATGCGTGACGGACATCAACATGATGAAGGTTAGGACACGGTAGGTGAGGGACTCAACGAAGAGCGCGTCTCACGACTCAACGATGCGATGACGTGCGGGGTCCCAGAAATGCCAGGCCTTCGATCGCAAGGAGATGCCAACAAAGGCACACAAGCGACCCCGCGGGGAGACTTTAAACCCCTGCTGGTCCTCGGTGTACCACAAAGAAGCCACGGATCCCAAGACACGAGCGAGACGCAGGTCGGCACGGCGGCCAAACCAGAGCTCGTACGGTGTAACATGGTCTGGAAGGGGACCGTCCGGAAGGCCGTTCTAGACCCATGTCATGTAGGCGAATCCTTCAAAGGCGAAGGACACTGGGAGACCGCACTCACACCAAATAGCACGAACCGCATCCTCCATGGTGCGGTTCCAGCGCTCAGAGACACTGATCTGCTGAGGAGTAGCAGGAGCAGAGACCTGGTGAAAAACCACTTGATCGGCAAAGAAATTGTCCATCTTGTCGAGAAACTCGCCATGGGCATCCTAACGGAAGGTGTGCAGAGTGTGGCGGGACTGATGCTCAGCCTTCACTAGCTAGAGGCAAACCGCGAGAGCGGCATCACTCTTCTGGCAAAGGCTTTAGACCCACCGCATCCGGGTGAAGTCATCAACCAGGGTCAGGACGTAACGGCCCCGATCGGACAAAGACTCAACAGGAAGTGGACCAAGAAGGTCTAAATGGACCAACTCGAGGGGGCAAAGTGCTCGGGAACGGGACTCAGGGTAAGTGCAACAATGCATCTTACTTGGAGTGCACAACAGACAATTGGCCTTGGACGGATTATCGAAAGAAGCCGCATCAAGACCGAGTGCGGGCTATGTCCAAATGAGCTTACACACAGTGTCAGAGCTCACGTGACACAAGCGGCAATACAACAGTTGCTGGTGCTGAGCAGACAGAACACTAATGATAAATACATGAGTAGGAGGAGAAGGGGAGCAAGAAGAATAAATCCGAGAGACACGGTATAGATCATCCACAACGAAGGCACGAAGAACAATGGTTCGGGTATCGAAAGTCGTCACAGTTACGGAGTCTTTATTGTGCTCCATAGAGAGTCCCATCAGTGTGCAGGCATGCATGGATAGCAAGCTGAGCTGAACGTCGGGCACAAAAAGCACCTCAGAAAGATATACGGGGCCAGATGGACCATTGAAGCACGCAACCCCAACACCTTGGACCGGCAGTGACTGACTAGAGCCTGTGCGAACGGAGCGAACAGATGCAGTTGAATCGAGAACAACGAAGTCATTACGATGACATGTCATGTGATGAGTGGCACCAGAATCAATGATCCAAGTACCACCGAGATCACAACTGGAGGACGTCACATTACAACGAGCAATGGAACACTCGGCCTTAGACGAGCATTGAGCAACAAGTGAGGAGAAAGGACTAAGGGCACAAAGGTGAGACTCATGAATCCAATTGGACCTGTTAGGCCCATCATCGTCACATGCCAACTGTAACCCCCTACATGAGTCATCACAAGCTACAAAAACAGACAGATAAACAGTCTATGAACCACCCGGATGTGACGACACACTCGCACCTCCCTAAAAGTGAAGTGCTAGTAGGTGATGGAGCTCGACGATGGAGCGGTCACGTGGGTCCGGGTCGCCACTGCTCGCCGGTGGCGAAGCGCGAACTAGTGCGGTCGTGGTCGTCGTGCCATTAGAGGCTGTGCTGCTTGATGCAGACTACTGTGCATGTGCACCCTAAAGATCGCGAGTGATTCGCGCCTAGTCAAGCGGCTGCTGGCACTCGGTGTAGCAAGGAGCATCTCCACTGTTGTGGTAGTGAACAGTACGTCCATTACTACCGCTCAATGACTGTTGGTGCTGCGATTATTTTTGGCCCAAACCACGCCTCTTCTTGCCTTTCTTCCCTAATGCTACTACTGCCACACCCTGTGTCTGAGTTGGGGTAATCAGGGTGGAAGGAGAAGAGGAGGATGTGCCTGAGGATGGAGAAGTGGACTGCAAGAGGGGCGTCAGTGGTGACGCGATGACCGCTGCAACAAGGGGACTTTCCTGATTGGCCACGGCTTCCTCACGGGCGGAAGTCACCTGGAGGAAAAGCTGATGCGCACAAGGAAGAACCTGGAGGGAGGTGGAGAAAGGCTTGAGCACGGCATCGCTGTACTTCGAGAAGATGTCTGCGTGCTCAAGGAGAACTCCGATCACGAGCCTGTGAAGTGTCCATAGCTCTGTACCTCCTGAAGGCCCAAGGCGCGTGTAGATGCGCATGGCACGCCGCCAGTAATGAGCTCTGGACTCGGCAGGTCCTTGACGAAGGGAGTGGAAGGCAGGAATGTAAGCTGCATGGGTAGCGTACGACTCTGGAGCAAGCAGGGACAAACCTAGGTCCCAACCCCGACATGGATTAGCAGCCGCGCCTTTGCCAACCTCTCCAAGGAAAGGGCCAAACTCCATGTCAGTCTCGCACGGCATGGCATAAAGGATTCCCCGCATTGCCCTGGCCGCTGTCAGCCTCTAAGCGCGATCCATAACCTGGTACAGACTGTGATAGTAGAGCCTGACCCCCTCTGAATAGGTCAAGACGTGGAAAAGATTCACCCAGTAGTCAAAGCTGTTCTCGCTGACATAGCGTCGGGGCGGTGTCTCAAAGTCCTTGGGTTATCGCTTTGTAGGGAGAGCAACCACAGGCTGAGAAGGATGAGGGAAGGGGAGAACACCGAGATGAGGGAAGTCGCTGAGGTAAGGATCAGGTAAGGATCGGATGCCGGATGTCTTTGGGGCCTGAGAACTCGTCCGGAGCTGGTGAAGACGCTCCTCGCTACCTCTTGTGAGTGTTATCCTCCATACCGGGCATTTCAGGGTGCTCATCCCAAGGATCAAAAGGTGGCGGGTCACGTCCTGCTGTTGTCTCCCGTGCACATGTTGATTGCTGTGAACAAGGCACAACGCCACCGAATCCCTCCGAGGTCTGTTGTGGGGCTATGGATTGACCACAAAGAAGCTGAATGAGCTGCTGCGTAGAACGCATCTCATTGTGATGGCTCTGCATGTCCTTAACTTCAACTGGCTTGAGGTAAACGGACTAGAAAATAGGGCCGACACAATAGCACCTGCCGTCCGCTCCTAGCATTTCAGCTAGGAGAAGATATCACCCTCAGGATCACGGTTCCACACTTGCAGTTCCTAGGCAATCACTTGCTAGCAACTGTGTCCAGTTAACACTTGGTCACTTTCGCGCGAGGTGCTAGTCAAAGACTAACTCCTGATGCTTAGAGCAACCAATGTCTTCTTTCTACTGTTTCTTAGTTGGAAAACTTTGTGAGGAGCATCTAAGGCCAGATTGTGTGTTTAGAATGAGGAATGAGCATAGTACATATAGTCCTAGGCCTGGCTTCTAAGGTGTGTGGGTAGTGGCAGTTTTTGGGTGGCCACTCCACACTAACTCACCAGCTCGCCGATTGGCGCATCGACTGACC
Source organism: Penium margaritaceum (assembly GCA_023375785.1). Taxonomy (NCBI): domain Eukaryota; kingdom Viridiplantae; phylum Streptophyta; class Zygnematophyceae; order Desmidiales; family Peniaceae; genus Penium; species Penium margaritaceum. Next base: position 16,442 of record SZWC01029443.1, on the reverse strand, counting down.
GCCAAGTGGCACATCCTCCTCATGCATGGAGAAATGTCTAAGAAACTTCCTATGTACAGGAAGGTCAAAAACCTTCGTGCACACATCAAGGCTCGATCGCAGGACCTGTTGTTCCTAAGTCCAACATGCTATTCGTTGCGCTACACTTTTGGTGTCTCGCTTGGACTTGCACCACGAACAAAGTTTGGTGGACTTACTCCAAGGGAGCAATGCATGCCCAACCTGTCCGTTAAGCCATAGCACTGGCCATGGGGCATAAAAGAACAACGCTGAATAGCTTGCTAGCGTGGGCTCATGACCTCTGAGGAGGAGGAAAAAGGATCTAGTGGTCCTTTGCCCTCGTCACCAGTCGGAGCCATGTCAACGCTCATTATGGACCGAGATGTCAAACCGGTGGGATTGCAGAACCCGTAGCAGTTCTTCACGAGTTGAAATTCTTGCAACATTTCACTTTCCGACCCAAAAATTTGACTAAGGCAAGTAATGACATCAGCAGGGGTTTGCTGACATCAGCACGGACCTGATGACCTCAGCAAGAAAAATGCTGACGTCGGCCCAATATCTTCTTGTTTTTTACAACCCTTACGATTGTTGGGCGGCTGCTCCATAGAAGCTGTGCGGAAGCTATGCGGAAGCTCCGCAGTAACTTCCGCTCGGTTGTAGCTGCAGCTACGCCTACGCCCACAACAGCAGTCGTATAGTAGCTTGCGTAGCTGTGGTAGCAGCCACGCGTTACTACTGTGCTATAGCGCAGTTGTGCATTGCTCCTACTGCACGCTTCTACTATTGTTGCTACTGCGCTACCAGTACTGCTGCTGCTGCTCGCTGCTACTACTGCTGCTCAATGCTGCTGGCGCTGCACGAAGTTGCTTACTGCTGCTACTGGCTCGTCGCTACGCGCAGCTTGCTGCTAACCGCTTGCTACTGCCCGTTGCTGCCTGGTGCAGGTGTCGCCAGCTGCTGCTACTAATGGCGATGCTAGCAACTGCCACCTGTTGTCGTTGCCACCTGCTGCTGTTGCTGCTACTAGCGGCTGTTGCTGCGACTACTAGCGGCTACTGCTACTACACTCTCACCTATTGAAGGCGGGTGGCGTGAGCGGTAGTCGGGTGAGGTCAACAGGTCCCAGTGGATAAGGTGCAATGGTGACACTCACTACTGCTGCTCTGCTGCGTCTGTGCTACGCAAGTCAACGAGAAATTTCTCGTTGCTCTGATACCATGAAAAGATGCGTGGAAGCGTCTTTGCAACACAACCGCTGACTAGGCGTCAGTGCCTGGTCAGACGGTGACGACAGTCACAGGTCGTACACACGACAGGAAGAGTTTGGCTAGGAGACACAAGGCAAAGTGTCTGAATGCTTCAATAGTGTTTGCAGAGAGAAATGACAAATGAAAGGTCCATGGAATAAGTACCTGTCGTTGCGCACAACGGGTGTCGCACGCGGTAGTGCAAGGTCTGTACTAAAATCCGGACGGAAACCATTTTTTTGGCCGTTACTGAGCGTAGACTAGTCAGAACCCTACGCTGTCTAAACCTAAACGTGCAGAATCACAAGCCAGACGCTACGACTGGTCACATGCATGCATCTGGTATCAAGCGGTGGACATACAATGCAAAAACATGCAAATCAGGCCCACAGCCAGTCCACCGATAAACTCCTACGTGCTGCAGAAGGTCCCAGACACCTTCTAGGATTCTGGGGCAGTCTCTGGTCAGCTCCAAACTGGTAGTCCACCACCAGACGATGCAATGGTGCCACCTGGGTCCGCATCAAGGATCTGTACGGGCATGAACACGACCGAGTGGTCACAGTAAACTATACAGGTCAACAGAAACATCACAAATCACAACACGCATTAGGTGTCTCTGACCCCTCAAGCAAACCCCATGCGAACCCCTCCCTTGAACGGTCATAAAAACCTTGAAAGTGGGGTTTGTGATTGTTGAAGGTGGCCTGATGACGTCATCACTACGGCGCTGCATTTCATGTAGCGACGAAATGGTGTTTGCACGCTTTTTTTTATACGTTGTTGTTTTTCTTGGACCTGTGGATGTATCAGTGTTGAAGTTCAAATCTGCTGGATATGGAGTTGTTAAGGAGAGGACACTGAATATGGGGACTTTTTCACAAAATCGATTGGTATATGGTCACTCCCCCGAAATCATATCCGCCACCCTCAAACCCCACTGCATGCCCTCGAGCCAGTACCATGTACAAGTATGACAGTGACATACCCAATGCCCAAAACTTTGCATGAGTCCTTTTGCTCTCCCATGGGATACATAAATAACTTAAAATTGTTTTTAATTTCATAATCACTCATTTACCATTAACATTAACCACCTCAGTTGTTGATGTTATCTTTAACAGGTTCGCTTCCACCTTCCACAATCTTCTGATATGGTTTACATTAGTGTTACAAGAAATAAACAGACATGTTTCTGTATTGAATATGAATGTTATATAATTCTACTAAAGAGCGCATCAATACTCTTGTAAACCCGGCACTCATCGACAAGGCTTTTTGGACCTGTTCAGGTTTCTAGCAACGACAGTAAACGGAGAAATCTGAGAATACACCCAAATACGAATTTTGAGATGGAGGTAGGATAACATACGATGTACACAATTTCTCCAGCAGCACCATGATCCGACTTGCACCACATGCAACAAATGGTGCTAAAGCGACAGCTCCAATGTCCACTAGTCAAGCTCTGCAAATTGCTTGGCGCTGCCAGTTTCCATCAGTATGACAGTTGGATCCATAGCAACAGGCACGAGCAAGAAGGCGCAAATCAACAATTGATCGTACAATGAGCTGTCAGCACTCAACAACCTCCACAACCACATGCTCCAACAGCACTTGACTTTCTGCAATGCTGGAGGATCTACACAAATTGTGGACAATCCTCGAAGAAAAACAAATTTCTTGGGAAAATTGTTATTTAATCGGCAACTCCAGAATCATTTCATTTCAAACTAAGTCCAAAGGATGGACGTTTGGATGTGGTTGATTCCTTTGGAGGCATTATCCACCATTGTTCAGAAATGTTTTCTTAAAATGAATGTTGGAATTACAGCCTTGCATTTGCAAGGCATTGCTTTGGGTTGGTGGTCCACTTTCACGGATATCTCAGGGATGCAAGATGTTGGCAAAGACTAACCATTGGGTCACAAGAAAAGTCCAACATCTTCGACCGAGCCGTATTACAGTTTGAGTGAATCATTTCAATGTGCCAAAGTTCCATCCAAAGCATGGGAACAACTTTGTGCACGTCAAACCCCTAGATCTTTAGAAAGTTCAATGAAATGCCCAACACACAATACGGACTGAAACAACTTGATCAGCAAGCGAACATCACTAGTACACCATGCATTTATGCACAATCATTACAGACACCAACATCATGCCATTCCAACGATGTTCCCTCTAAAAATGCCTTACACACTAATTCAGGCAAGCAATTGTAATGTTTTGCATCCATGATGACCTTTTTCTAATGATTATACTAGCCAAAAAACATAAATGAAAACAACAGCAAGATGGACAGGGAGAAGTAAGTAAATTTGTTACGGGGTTCTTGATGGAACAGAGGGTAGGAGTAGATGGTGAAGTATTTTGACAATTGGAGTAATCCGTGCCGACTGATCACATAGTTCAAGGGCGAACAAAACCAAAGAAAAAAATGCATGAGATTAGAATATTAAATGAGGACTACTAGGGGAAGAAATAGATAATGGTGCTAAGGACCCCACATAGCAGTTACAAATGTTGTCATTGTTGGTGCTACGTGATGAAGGAGCTTCTTATCATTTTGTCAGTCATGATGTGCTTTAGAAGTTGGATTTGAGTAGCAAACCAAGGATGTTACAAAGAAAGAGAATTGACAGGAGACTGCAGGTCCGTTGAATTCAAAACCACTTCGCCATAACATCAGTGACCGACACAACTAAGTGTTTTGGAGGACTTGCCCACTTAGAAACAACAACGAATTGGTGAACAAGATGTATTGTATCAGCACAATCTGTACTTTAATACGACTGTTGGGTTAATCTGCACGCTCATCTGTGACAAAATACTGACATTTGCTGCAGACCGGTTTGCCCATGATGCAACAATTGTCACGAGTAACAGATGAAGAAGATTTGCAGAAGCAAAATCATGACAACCACCACCAATGAAGCTGACATCTTCGGATATGGCCACACATCACTTACAACGTGCTAGCCAATCATGACTCATCTTCATAGAGCCTGAAAGTAGAGTGAGGTCATGAAAACAAACACATTAGTCTCGTTGGCGACAACTAAAACAACCTGGATGAATTTAGCAGTTTTCCTCAAGGATCTTGTTACGCTTGTCAATAATTTTGTATGGTTCAGAGGATTGCGAAGGTGACCGGAATTCAAGGGATCCAATAGAGTGAACGACCATGAGCTGGGAAAGCTCAAGAGATCAATACATAAGATGCTTGAGCAGTGATTTGTCTGTCCATCCATGTCACCATGTGCCTCAGTTTTTCGTGAAATATAATACCAGTGAAATGAGGATGTGCGTGGAATCCCGAGAACTCAACCATACAGTTATCAACAAGTGTTGTATGATCAACCCCATGAGGTAGATGGATTGTGTAAAAAACAGCTTTCAAAAATTTCATCACTGTATCAACATAGTCAATAAGGACATGGAGAAGACATTATTCCAGACACATGTGGGGCAGTTTGAGCTCATCGTTACAGATATCGGACTTGTACTCACAGTAAAATGAACATGTCTAGGTCATCCTAGATGGTTTTTCCTTTTGTACCTAAAAAACATCAAGGCATAGGGTCACACTGTAGAGGAACATGATGGACAAATCCATCATATGGGTTTTATAGAGAGCGATATCCTGTGGAAACTTCTTCAAGTGCTTCATTTTTAGCCATGTAATCTATCTTTTGATCAAATAATCAGATGCAAATGAATCACAATGAATTCAGCAGTTGTTGATGAACCAACGTAAATGAAACGATTGTAACAAACAAGCTTTCTTAAACTTGTGGAGCTACTACCATCAATTTGTAAGTGAATGTGGAAGAATGTCAATGCCTCTGTCTAATCTTGGTTAGAAAACTAAATTCAAACGATGCACCATTTGTGGAGTACGTCATGGAAATTGAAGCCTCTGATCCTGCAATCGAAGTCGTACTCTCCCAAGGCAATGATAGTGGAGAGCAATTGGTCATGTACATGTCGTGCAAATTTTTCGAGCCCAAACCAAAGTGTGTGGCATACAAGAATGAAATGTTGAGTGGATGGACATAATGTCACTACGGGCTGATTTTCTAATGAAACCACTCAGCAAAAGCATTTTGCAATGTGGTATGCATGTTGTTGGTCTTGTGTGTTCCCATACTCCTGGTTCAGTGATACTCCTTGAGCTTCAGAGTTAGATGCTATCCCCAAATTGCTCTCATGTCATTTTGGAGTGGCATTTGGAGTGAATATCTGCAGGTCATGGGAGATTGTTGATGTTTTGTGTTCTAGTTAGTATGTTGCCGTTCACACATGGGATGCCCTCGTGCCTTGCTCCACATGCACACAAACACATGAAAATGCACACACACACACACACACACACACACACACACACACACACACACACACATACACACACACACAGACACACACACACAC
>SZWC01029442.1:1201-15315 GCA_023375785.1 Penium margaritaceum | reverse complement strand
GCACAACGGGTGACACACGTGACAGTGTTAGTTTGTCCAAAACCAAGTCCAAAACCTTTGTTTTGGTTGTAACTCTGTGCACAGGTATCCAAACGGAACACCGTCTGAACCCAGAGATGCAAAATCTTGAGCTGGATGCTACGACTAGTCACACACACAAGTCCGGCATTGATTGGTGGACAGACAATGCAAAACATGCAAATTGGGCTCGAGAGCTAGTCAACGGAAAAAACTCTAGTGTCTGTCAGCACAAAAACCGCAAAGCACCCCGGGAAGCACCCAGGATGTCGTGGCAGCTGTCTGGCAGCTAATGGTGGGTAGAGCCACCACTGGTCGGTGCTCCGGCGCCAGCTACATCCGTATCAGGGATTTGCACGAGCATGGACACGACCGAGTGGTCATAGTAAGCTATACAAATAGACGGGAACGACTCACATCACAACACTCCCCCATGACCCAATGGTACGCATGTCCATACACGTGCAGAAATCACACAAGTGCGCGACAAGATGCTTAACAGTCCATGCTCACACACCTCACTCTCAGTCACTCTCCGGCAAGGGGCGAAGCCCGAGAGAACGAATGGCCACCATGAGCTTTCTGCGCACAAGAGCCTTGGTCAAGAAATCAGCCCGCTGCATGTCCATGGCGGCTCGGATGACGGAGATGACGTGTCGCTCCTCAAGATCACGCACAAAGTGATGCTCAACAACAATGTGCTTCGTGCGTGCATGAAGCACACCAGAGTTCTCTGCAATGGGAAGAGAACTCTGGTTGTCAGAGCGAAGAACAACGCAAGGCACCGATTGACGTAACTCACAAAACAGACGTCGGAGCCACACCGCATCAGCAGCCCAAGCCCCTAGAGCAACACACTCAGCCTCTGATGAGCGATGTGCAAAACAACCCTGCTTGCCGCTGCGCCACGACACAACGGTGCCACCAAGCAAGAACACATAGCCTGTCTGACTGCGCCCATCAGGGTTCCACGCCTAGTCACTGTCTGTGTAGCCGTCGACTACCAACGAACACTGTCGTCGACAGTAGAGTCCAAGCTACGGTGTGGATACTACATACCGCACTAATTGCACAGCCGCGTGAATTACTCTCGCCCGAGGTAAATTTGAAAACTATGCAAGGAGGTTAACAACAAAGACAATGTTGCGTCGTGTGGTAGTGGGCAGGTACATCAAAGAGCCAATTAGGCGCAAGTACAAGGTCACTTCCACTGTCTCCCCCAGCTCTACTAGATCATCCACCTTCAGAGTATTCTGCCCGTCAGGTGTGATGGGGGTGGAGGCTGTGGGAACTGCACCAATGAGGTCAGCAAACTGCTCCCCCATAACGTGGGCTTAATGTGCCTGATGCAACAAGAGTGTCCGTTGTTGAAGGTCACACATGATCTCCATCCCCAAAAACACAGCTGTAGGACCAAGGTCCTTCATCCTGTAGGCAATCTGAAGGACTGCCTTGGCCTCCTTCACGGCTTCCATCAAACAAGACGCAATCAGGAGGCCATGCACGTAGACCAGGATGGCGGTGAGGCTCTCAGTTGTCCGTGTGAGAAAGGAAGGGCCCTCGTCACTCTGCACATAACCGGCACATGTCAATGTGTCAGTGACCTCCAATTTCCAGCACCTGGGTGACTGTTTCAGGCCGTATAGGACCGCAAGCGCCAGACCTTGTCAGCGACCTCGAATTCAGGTGGCTGAACCATGTAGATCTCCTCCTCTAAGGTGCCGTGGAGGAAAGTGGTGTTCGCATCCATCTGGTGCAGCTCCTAGTCGTGGTGAGAAACAACCCCGAACAGAGCACGAGCGGTGGTAATGTGACCAACGGGTGCAAAGGTATCAGTGAAATCTACACCCTCAACGTGCAAGCCTTGTAGTGATCCAGTGTGCCATCAGGCTTCACCTTCTTACGAATGACCCACTTGGCTCGTATACCCTTTCGTCCAAGCGGGAGATGGACAAGCTCATAGAGCTCGTGCTCACGGAGAGCACTAAGCTCATCCTCACAAGAAGCACGCCACAAGTNCCTTGAGAAGGTCGGCTGCGACATCGTAAGCGACCGAGAACTCTTAGGAGACCAACTCGTGGCCAATAGGGCATGCCGGATGCACCTCAGTGTAGTCTGCCTTGACACTCAAGCAAAGGGCCTTCTTGCCAGGCTCGCCACTTTGAACAGTACGAGTCGGGCGTCTTGGCGCTGAGTCAGTAGTCCGCTGAGCCCTAGAGGCCAGTGGTCAGAGACGACCATCGGGTTCGCAGGAGTAGCCCAGTGCAGAGGTGCTCACCTCAGGGTGCGGAGAAGGCTGTTGGGCCATAGCCGCAGGTGAAATAGGTGCATGCATGGGAGTGGGTGTGATAGAGGGGACTGACACGGGCACCAGATCGGGTGTGCTAGAGAGCACTAAAACTGGCACAAGATCAGACGTGCCTAAGGGGTCTGGCATCCGCACGGGATCAAGTGTGTCAGAGGGGGCCGACATTGGCACGGGATCAGATGTGCCGTCGGGGTCTGATACCTGCACAGGATGACATGTGTCAGATCGGCCCGACACTGGCATGGGATCAGGTGCGCCAGAGGGGTCTGACATCAACACGGGAGCAAGTGTGCCAGAGGGGACTGATGAGGCTACTGGACCCAGAGCCACGATGGTTGGATTGTCAGCAGCCGGAGACCGGACCGTAGGTGAGGAGGCCTGGATGGACCCATTTGTAGGAATACACTCCCCCATCCGCCGAGAGGCCACATAAGAAGGAACGTGGTTGGCGACCAACGACAGAATACTAGACAAGTCGCAGTAGGTGAGAGCCTCAAAGAAGAGAGAATTTTGAGACTCGACAATGCGATGGCGAGCAGGGTTCCAAAAGCGCGGGGCCTTGGACCGTGGAGAGATGCCGAGGAAGGTACACATGAGTCTACGAGGTGAGACCTTGGACCCTTGCTGAACCTTGGTGTACCAGACGTAGGCGAGAGATCCCAAAATGCGGGCGAGATGGAGATCAACACAATGTTCGAACCACAACTCGTACGGCGTGATATGGTCAGGAAGTGGACCATGCGGCAAGCAGTTCCAGACCCACGTCATGAAGGAGAAGCCCTCAAAGGCAACGGACTCTGGAAGACCGCAATCAGACTGCATAGAGCAAATCGCATCCTCCATGGTGCGATTCCAACGCTCAGACACACTGTTCTGTTGTGGTGTGGCAGGGGTAAAATGCTGGTGAAAGATACCGTGCTCAACAAAGTAGGCATCCATCTCGCCAAAGAACTCGCCACCACAATCCGAGCGGAATGTGTGCAGGGTGTCATGAGAATGATACTCAACCATCACAAGCCACCGGCAGACCGCCAGCGCGGCGTTGCTCTTGTGACGGAGGCTGTAGACCCACAGTATCCGGGTGAAGTCATCGGTCAGGGTGAGAACATGTTGACCCCGATCACAGAGGGACTCGACTAGAAGAGGACCGGAAATGTCCGAGTGGACCAACTTCAGTGGGCGCAGTGCCTGAGAGGAGGATTCAAGGTAAGAGCAGCAATGCATCTTACCGTTGGCGCAAAAAAGAAAATCGGTCTTAGGCATCTTCTCAAAGGAAGCTGTGCTAAGACTGAGGGCTGGCTGAGTTCCAATGAGCTTAGACACAATGTCTAAGCTCACATGGTGTCAGGTTGAGATCCGCGTGGTGCGGTCCCGATGTTTGTCTGATCGTCTCTAGTGGTTCACGTCTACTGTTTTGGGTGAATCTGAGACTGAGCGTGAGCTTTCTGGTCGCCTCACGCTTTGTGAGCAGGACTTTAGAGACAGTCAGTTTGCGAAGGGAATAACGTCGTTTTGCGTTAGTTTTTTAACATAGACATGATCACAACATTTATAGGGCTAGTCATGAGCTTTCCAACGCACCAAACCGCGCGCGATTCGGCCAAGCGTAGCTCAAGTTATGCTTGCCAAAGCGCAGGTCTCACCCACCACAGAAGCCTGATGCTGCCACTCGCCGTGGCGCCTTCGTTCACGTGCGAAGCGCCTTTTCCAAGGCGCATGTCCCATTGCACATGGTGTGGGGTTCCCCTGCACTGTTTCCATGCACCCTATCCGCTTTTGGGTCGTGTTTGGCGATGGGGTGTGACGAGGTTTGAAACCTGTCCGCGGACCTGCAGTCAGAATTTTGACCAAGTCCCCGAGTAACAAAACGTACTACTGAGTTTCGGATGTCGAGCCAGGATTTTGGCTAAGTCCCTCACTAACAACCTGCACTACTGGATCCGGTGGATGATCCACCTGATCAGGCGGATCATCCACCGGACGCCTCGGCAGGCCTATCGGAGCATTTTCTCCAGATGGTATTTTTGTTAGTCGGTCCGGTCGATTATCGACAGGATTTCGAGTCGCAGCCGGCTCCCAGAGCAGCTGTGCTTACCCCAACTTTGGAAAGCCATATCTCCCTCGATACTTGTCCGATTCTGGCAAAACAACTTCCACCGGATTCAGCAACTCGTCAACTTTCAGGAGAAATCCTCCATTTTAGGATCCGAGCAAATGTCGAGTCGCCAGATCTACCGGAGCGGAGTTTCCACTTTCTGGCGGCTCGTCAGCGCCTCCTGGCGCCGCACTTGGGCATGCGGAGGGGCAGTTTTTCAACATTCTCACCCTTGCACCTTCCATGCCCGCTGCTCCTGCTTGCTCTCACTCATCTTCCGCTGCGCCCTCCAGCCCATCATAGCTGGTCATCCCAAGTCCGGCCACGCTCATCGCGTGTCGGTCTGCGGGTTGCGCTTTGGTCAAGCAATCCGCAAGCATGCTGTGCGTGCTGCAGTGCTGCAGCACCACCTGTCCCTTCTCGACCATGTCCCGTGCTTAGTGATAACGCACGTCAATGTGCTTTGTCCTCTTGTGCTGCGTCGAGTTGTTGGTTAGCGAGATGGAGTCGGTGTTGTCCTCGTGCACCACCGTAGGCTCCTGTTGCGGCACGCCCAGCTCCCCCAGCAACCTGCGGAGCCACACCGCCTCATTGACCGCCTCGGCCAGCGCGATGTACTCAGCTTCCTATGTGGAGGTGGCGACGCAGTCGTGCTTCCTGCTACACCACGAGACCGCTGCACCAGCGAGGAAGAACACGTAGCCGGATGTGGACTTCCGCTTGTCCACATCGCCAGTGTAGTCTGCATCCGTGTAGCAGACCAGACACAAAGGGTCCGCCCGCCCTTTGCCCTCGAACCTCAGGCGCGCGTGCCGCGTTGCCAGCAGGTAGCGGAAGATGCGCTTGACCGCCTGCCAGTGTAGTGGCCCTGGATCGGCCACGTACCTGCTCACTTGGCCCACCGCGTAGGCCAGGTCCGGTCGAGTCGTCACCATGGCGTACATGAGGCTGCCCACCGCCGATTGGTAAGGCACCCCTGCCACATCCTCCCGCTCTTCTTTTGTTTGCGGTGCCATTGCCGCACTCAGTGCGGCAATGGCACCGCGGTCCTGTCTCCACGGTGGAGACAGGACTGCACACTGGTTTGCAGTCCTCCATGCCGTACCGCTTCAGCACCTCGGCCACGTATTTGGCCTGCCCTAGCTCAAGCGTGCGCGCCCTTCGGTTCCGCGTAATGCTCACCCCGAGGTAGAACTCCAGCTCCCCCATGTCTGACATCTGGAACCTGCTGCTCAGCTGCTCTTTCAGTTGCTGTAGGCTCGGCAGGTCTGAGGAGCAAAAGATCAGATCGTCCACGTAGAGTGCGACAATCAGATGGAGCTTCTTGTTGCGCCGTACGTACACACTGTGATCCGCCTCACAGCGCTTGAAGCCAAGTTGTGCCATGAAGCTGTCTATCTGTTGGTACCAGCATCGGGGTGATTGTTTTAGCCCGTACAAGGACTTCCGCAGCTTGCACACCTTGCCCTCCGGCGCCTCCACCCCCTCCGACACCTCCATGTAGATTTCCTTGTCGATGATGCAATTGAGGAAGGCCGTCTGTACGTCCATTTGGTGGAGCTCCATGTCCTTCGCGGCTGCCACAGCAAGGATCGCTCGGATGCTTGTGAACTTGGCGACGGGGGCGAACGTCTCATCGTAGTGCTCGCCCTTACGCTGTGCGTACCCCTTTGCCACGAGCCGCGCCTTGTACTTGTCAACCACACCTTCCTTCATGAACTTGGTCTTGAAGACCCACTTGGAGCCGATGACTTTGGCGTCTTTCGGCCTGTCAACCAGCTGCCATGTGTCGTTTTCTGCAATGGACGCCAACTCCGACTTGATGGCAGCGTCCCACTGCTTTCCCTCGGGCCACGCAAGCGCCTCTTACACGGTCGTCCGCTCCGTTGATGCAGCCAGCATGCACCGCGTCATGCCAATCCATCGACCGGTGCCTACGTCGAAACGCTTCCCCGCTCTCCGCTGCCTCCCGCTGTGACGCGGCAGTCTTGGCGGCGTCTCGTCGCTCTGCTGCGATCCTTCCGATTCAGCCCACTCCGATGAATCATCGACCGGACGGCTTCCCGAGGATTCTTCCCGCTCCGGTGAACCATCAACCGGGCGAGCGGCACGTCCGGAGGATTTTTCTCCGACGCCCGCCGCGAACTCCGCCGGGAGTGCGCGCTTCGGCACCGGCGTTGCCTCCTTCGACGGATCATTTTGCCGGATCTCCAGTCCTGCTGCATCATCGTGAGAATCCTCTGCGTTGGCTGCTGCACCTGCTGCACCGCCGCGCTCCGACGCCGCATCATCGACCTCCGCGTCTGCCGGCTCCACCTCGTAGTCAAGGAGCTGGAACCACTCCCCCTGTTTTGGAGTGTTCCCGACGCTCATGTCGTTGCTGCTGCTGCTGAAGCTCTGCTGCTCGTCGAACTCGACGTCACGGCTGCGGATGATCTCTTGCGTGCGCGGGTCCCAGAGCCGATACGCCTTTTGCGCGCTCTCGTAGCCGAGGAACAAGCACGGCTTCGCCCGCGGTTCCAGCTTGCTGTCGCGTCGTTGCGCCACCTGCACCATCGCATGCGCCTTGCACCCAAACACCTTCAGGTGCGCCACGTTTGGCTTGCGCCCGCTCCAAACCTCCTGCGGCGTCTTCTAGCCGCCCTTGCCCTTCAGCACCGCTGTTGGGGTGAGGTTGATGGTGTAGCTCGCTGTACGCACAGCCTCCGCCCAAAAACCTCGCGGCAACCCCGCATCCACAAGCATGGTCCGCACCATGTTGAGCAGCGTCTAGTTCGCCCGCTCCGCCACTACGTTGGACTGTGGCGAATACGGCGTAGTGTGTTCCCACTTCATGCCCTGCTGCTTCATCCACCCGCTGCAGCCCACGTACTCTCCGCCATTGTCGCTGCGTAGCGCTCTGACCTTCCGGCCAGTCTGCCTCTCCACCGCTGCAACGTACTCCTTCAGCCGGTCCAGGACCTCGCCTTTCCGCTTCATGAAGTATACGTAGAGCCTCTTGCTGCAGTCGTCAATGAAGGTGACGAAATATCTGAAGCCGCCGTTTGACGGCATTTTGAACGGTCCACACACGTCGCTGTGCACGACCTCCAGCAGGTCCTTTGCGCGAGCCACGTTCTCGTTGAACGGCTTGCGCCGCGCCTTGCCCAAAATGCAAGACTCGCACTTTTTATGCGCTGCTGTATCTGCTGCCGCATTTGTACCATCGATTACGAGGCCGCGCACCATGTCGCGCTTCGCCATCTCCTTAACGGTTGCGGGCGCCGAATGCCCCAACCGTCGGTGCTAGAGCTCCGGATCAGCACTTCCTCCCTTGGCCATATTGACGACGCGCTCCTGCGAATCTGCTGCATCGGATGCCGCGGGGACCACCTTGGTCTCCACGATGTAGAGACCGCCCTCGCGCTTCACCTCCAGCACGACCTCGCCGTCACCGTCGATGCGCACCACTGCGCCTTTCCTGCGGAAGAGCACCTCATACCCCTTGTCCGTCAAGCGGCTGACACTCAAAATGTCAGCCAGGCCGGGGACGTGCTGCACATCACGAATTGTGCACAGCTCCTTCTTACCGCCCACCACGACTTCCACCTCCACGTCGCCTTGGCCGGCCGCCGGCTCGACTTTGTCATTCGCGACCACCATTGACTTGGAGGACTTCTCGTAGGTGACGAACCCCACCTTCTCGACTTGGGTGTGCTCCTCGGCCCCGGAATCCAGGCACCGCCTGTTGGCCTTCTTGAGGAAGTGGTTCTTGTTGCCGTTGAGGAGCGACCTGCCCTTGCTGTTTTTGCCGCCGGTCTTCGCCTCCTCCGGGCACTCACGGGCCCAATGGCCCTCNCACGTCGCCTTGGCCGGCCGCCGGCTCGACTTTGTCGTTCGCGACCACCATTGACTTGGAGGACTTCTCGTAGGTGACGAACCCCACCTTCTTGACTTGGGTGTGCTCCTCGGCCCCGGAATCCAGGCACCGCCTGTTGGCCTTCTTGAGGAAGTGGTTCTTGTTGCCGTTGAGGAGCGACCTGCCCTTGCTGTTTTTGCCTCTGGTCTTCGCCTCCTCCGGGCACTCACGGGCCCAATGGCCCTCCTTGCCGCAATTGCGGCACGCACCTTTCTTGGCGCCCTTCTTGCCGTCGCCCTTTCCGCTACTTCCTTGGCCCCCGCTTCCGCCACCGCGCGTTGTGGTGACGAGGGCCGATGAGGAAGACGAGGACTCCCCGCAGCTCCGACGCTGCGCCTCGTTGCGGATGTACTCTGCGACCGCGCCATAGGTGAGCTTGTCCTTTGACCATCCTCCAAGGACGGTGATGAGTGGACCCCAACTGTCAGGTAGGGCCATGAGGAGGGCCATTGCCTTTGGCTGCGTGTCGATCTTCCACCCCACGTTATTGCATTGCGAGGCGAGCAACTCGATCTGCTGCATGGCGGAGATGACATCATCTCCCTCCTCGATTCTCACCGTGAGGAGTCGCTTCATCGCAAAGATTTTGTTCGCGAGCGACTTGGATTGGTGGATGGCGCAGAGTTTTTCCCAAGCTTCGGCTGCCAGCTTGCAGCCTTGGAAGTAGCCCCACTACGACTCGGCCGTCCCGGACACCAGGAGCATGCGCGCCTCCGTGTTCTTCTTTTCGAAGGCCTACTTCTCCGCGTCCGTAACAGTCGCCTCTGTGAGCTCCTCCTTTCCCAACATGACGTCCAGCAGCCCCTTATGCGAGAGGTGCAGCTCGAACTGCCACCTCCATAGCCCAAAGCCCGGGCCACCCGCATACTTCTGAATGGGCTGCATCTCCTTCTGCACCATGTGCGCAGCTGCTACTCCGACGAGTTCTCAGAACTTCACGGCGACGTCCAAGATGACGATCCCGTGCGCTGCGGAAGACGTGAACGATGGAGGCGTTCAGACCTGTGGGCCCATAACCCTTTGTCAGGTTGAGATCCGCGTGGTGCGGTCCCGATGTTTGTCTGATCGTCTCTTGTGGTTCACGTCTACTGTTTTGGGTGAATCTGAGACTGAGCGTGAGCTTTCTGGTCGCCTCACGCTATGTGAGCAGGACTTTAGAGACAGTCAGTTTGCGAAGGGAATAACGTCGTTTTGCGTTAGTTTTTGAATATAGACATGATCACAACATTTATAGGGCTAGTCATGAGCTTTCCAACGCACCAAACCGCGCGCGATTCGGCCAAGCGTAGCTCAAGTTATGCTTGCCAAAGCGCAAGTCTCACCCACCACAGAAGCCTGATGCCGCCACTCGCCGTGGCGCCTTCGTTCACGTGCGAAGCGCCTTTTCCAAGGCGCATGTCCCATTGCACATGGTGTGGGGTTCCCCTGCACTGTTTCCACGCACCCTACCCACTTTTGGGTCGTGTTTGGCGATGGGGTGTGACGAGGTTTGAAACCTGTCCGCGGACCTGCAGTCAGAATTTTGACCAAGTCCCCGAGTAACAAAACGTACTACTGAGTTTCGGATGTCGAGCCAGGATTTTGGCTAAGTCCCTCACTAACAACCTGCACTACTGGATCCGGTGGATGATCCACCTGATCAGGCGGATCATCCACCGGACGCCTCGGCAGGCCTATCGGAGCATTTTCTCCACATGGTATTTTTGTTACTCAGTCCGGTCGATTATGGACCGGATTTCGAGTCGCAGCCGGCTCACAGAGCCGCTGCGCATACCCCAACTTTGGAAAGCCATATCTCCCTTGATACTTGTCCGATTCCAGCGAAACAACTTCCACCGGATTCAGCCACTTGTCAAATTTCAGGGGAAATCCTCCATTTTAGGATCCGAGCAAATGTTGAGTCGCCAGATCTGCCGGAGCGGAGTTTCCACTTTCTGGCGGCTCGTCAGCGCCTCCCGGCGGCGTACTTGGGCATGCGGAGGGGCAATGTTTCAACACATGGCAGAGGCAACGATGTAGCAAGCGCTGGTGCTCAGGGGAGAGAACACAAGTGACACACACAAGTAGAGAAAAGGGAGGGGGAGAAGAAATAGAGGGAATCCAATGAGACACATGATAGAGGTAATTAACAACAGAGGCACAAAGCACAATGGCACATGTGTCAAGAGCAGTCAGTGTGGTAAATTCAGCAAAGTGCTCAACGGTGAGACCCATCGTGGTGCATGCATGAACAGAGAGTAGGCTGAGCTTAAGAGCACGGACAAAGAGCACATGAGAAATGTACAAGGGGCCAAACGAGCCATCAAACCGCACGACCCCAACTCCCTGCACAGGCAATGACTGACTAGACCCTGTGTGAACGTACTAAATAGGCACAATGGTACCCAGCACAACGAAGTCACTATGACGACAGGTCATGTGTTGGGTGGCACTAGAGTCAATGATCCAGCTGCCACTTGGCTCACGACCAGTTTTTGATACTGAGCAACATGCCACCAAACACTCTGCCTCTGCTGGACGCTCAACATAGGACTTATGACAAGGTTGAACAGCACGGATCTGTGACTGGTCAAGCCAGTAAGTATAGTCACGTCAATCCCCATCGCAAGCCAACTAAGCTCCACCACAAGCATCATCACAAACAACAGACACAGTAAAACAAGATGTCTCGGGACCACTCAGCTGTGACAACACACTCACACCCCCATGAGTATGAAGCGCTGACGAAGCTCTGTGATCATGCAATCTTGAGGGTTCATATCACTATTTCCGCCTGGTGAAACGGATGCATCTGCTAAAATTGTGGTCACAACGCACCCCGGCCGTGTGTCACTCAAGGAAATCCGCTACATTTGCGCCGCCTGAAGGCCGCGCATGATCGGAGTCCAATCAATGGGCTCTTCACTCTCCGTGTAGCATTGAGCGTCTCTAGAGTTTTAGCAGTGGACAAAACGTCCACAACCACAACGTGCCAGCTGTTGCTACTGCTATCCCTTCCCCTTCTTCCCTTGTATGACCATTGCAAAATCNAATGGGCCCAAGGAAGCAGCTGGAGTGACCCGGACAACTCATAGAGAGGCACACAGTCAAAGCTCGTGAAGAGTTTCACGTGGTCCACGAGCGCCCCTGTCATGAAGGTGTCGAGTGCCTACAACTACGTCCCGCCACCGGTCCCAAGGTGCGTGTAAAGGCAAATTGCGCGCCTCTAGTTATCAGCTGCAAGCTCCATGGGACTTTGAGGGAGGGCGTGAAACTCACGTAGTCGGGCCGCCCTTGTAGCATGGGTATCTAGAGCGAGAAGTGGCAGGGCCAGCTCCCAGCCCTGGTACAGATCCGTTCCAGTCCCGGTCCCGGTCTTACCCAGAAAGGGACGGATGTTGACCATAGTCTCCCACGGCATGGCGAAGAGAAGACCGCGCATTGCTCTCCATGCTGCTTGGACTTGGTGAGCGTCGCGAGTCTGGTACTGGCTGTGGTAGTAAGGCCAGACGCCCTTAGAATCGGCCCACACGTGAAAGAAGGTCTCCCGGCAACCGAATCCCTCATAGTTATCGTAACGGGATGGAGGTGTTTCAAAGTCCCTCGGTTGCCACTCCGTGGGAAGGGCGACCTCATGCTCGGGCGATGGTGGAAGGGGTATAGGGAGACCACCAATGTGAAAAACACCACCAAAAGTGAACGCCGCTGAACGACGTGCCTCATCATGACGGCGAGAAGGTGGCGGGATAAGAGGTTGTGATCCCAGACGTAGCTCACAAATGCGCTCCTCAAGGACACGAATCTCGTCCTCGCGTGTTTCATCCTCTATCTCCTCTTTATCCCAGGTGTCAACCTGTGATGAGGGATGCTAGGGCCACGGTGCTCTATATGATGTAGACTGAACAGATGGTGCAGCTCTAGTATCCTCCTGGTGGCTGTTGTGAGGCCCTAGAACGGCCCCATACTAGCTCAGTAATCTCCTACAATGCGTCGCACTGCCGCAGCTGCTGCCGAGATATCTCATCCTACATCCGACGAGGCTCATCTACCACGAGTGACTGTGACCATGGTATGATGATGCCCGAAGAGGAGGAAGAGGAGGGGTCTCTAAGCCCTTTGCCTTTGTCATACATTGGCGCCATCGAAGCGCTGAGGATGGGGCCAAAAGTCGGAAATGCTCTGAACAAGAAACCATTAGTGTTTCTCGAGGAGTTGAAACGTCAAGGAAAAATGACGTTTTGACCCCACAATTGCTAATGTCAGTACAACCAATGATGACGTCGTTGTTTTGACGCCAGCGTAAACAATGCTAGAGGTTTTTACTGGCGTTTTTTATGCCAGTACTTTTTCGTGTACGTTTTATTTTCGTTTTTGTTCAAAGTCACACGGACTCCGCGTGATTGGTGGAGGTGACTGCGTTACCCCCTGCTCGCTGCTATGTAGGGGCTGCTCGCAATCATATGTAGTTTTTGCGTAGTGCTACGTAGCTTCTACGTAGTTGTGCAACATTGATTTATAGTAGCATTGTTGCGCAACAACAATGCTGCGTAGGGTTTTGGCTGCTACTACGGCCGCTTCCACTACTGTTACGGTATTGGTACTGTTTCTGCTGTCGCTGCTATGCTATTGTTGTTGCTCACGGTTGCTGAAGTGGCTGTTGTCAGCTGCTGCTGTCGTGCGCTGCCGTTGCTCGTTGCATCTGTCGCGAGCTGATTCTCACTCCTTTCTGTGTACAGATGAGTAGCCGGACATCGCTGCTGCTGCCACCCGGTGCAGTTGCTGCTGCTGCTCGGCTTGGGTACTGGAGGTGGTAACTGCCACAGCTCACTGGGTGAGGTGGTGGGAACTGTGTGGTGGTGTCGCTGCTAAAGACGGCTGCGACGGGTACCAGAATCTCGTGGCGGCGGTGGCTCTTACTGCTGCTGCCGGTGTTGCGTCTCAGCGACGCAGCTGAGCGGGAGAGGTTTTGCTGCTTTGATACCATGAGAAACTGCTAGGAAGCTTCCTAAACTTGCTTCTGCTGACTTGGCGATAGTTTCCAGTCAGCTAACGCACTGGCAAGCAAGTAGGTGGAAGACACAACAAGGGCCAGGCTAGGGAGATGTGCAAAGTCTAATAAGCTCAAATAGCTTAGTAATGCAAAGAGAAATGACAACTGAAAAGCACATAACATAAAGAGCTGCCACAACGCACGGTGGGTGACTCACGCGGCAATGTCAGTTTGTCTTAAAACCGGCTCAAAACCTTTGTTTTGGCCATAACTTTGTGCATAGGTATCCAAAAGCAACACCGTCCAAATGTAGAGATGCAAAATCTTGAGCCGGCCGCTACGACTGGCCACAGACACAATTCCAGCATTGATCGCTGGACAGACAATGCAAAACATGCAAATTGGGCTCGAGAGCCAGTCCACCGAGAAAACTCTAGCGTCTGCACAAAAACCGCAAAGCACCCACGCAAGCACCAAGGATGTTGTGGTAGCTTTCTGGCAGCTGCTTGTGGGTGGAGCCACTACTCGTCGGTGCTCCGGCGCTAGCTGCGTCCGCATCAGGGATCTGCACGAGCATGGACAGGACCAAGTGGTCACAATAAGATTTACGGAGGGACGGGGACGGCTCACATCACAACAACCAAAACGCGAATTGTTTGAGATTGGAGACGGGACTGTGCAACATGATTCACATGTAATCGACACTTTCCACAACACCAAACTCAGTCGTGAGCTAAGGATTTTGCTTTCACGCACATGTCTTTAGGTTTAGATTTTTATGTGGAAATATCTTTATATGTGCTGAAACAACGGCCACTCTGGCACA
>SZWC01029438.1:0-18398 GCA_023375785.1 Penium margaritaceum | reverse complement strand
CACACACACACACACACACACACACACACACACACAAACACACACACACATACATTTCCCATGCACGCCTGGCGTTTTGAAATGGCATTTTTGCATCACATGTAGTAGTATTTTCAGCTGTTTAATGTGTTACATCCCACGCATGATGTTGAGGGAGTCAAATCCAGGTCTGGGGAAGTGCTGGCAGTTGACGGTGTAGGGACTGTAGCACTTCAGGCACTAATTGGAGTGTTGTGGCTGACCGGGCTGATGTATGTGCTGTGGCTGAAGCTTAAAATGTCATCCAGGGGGAGGGGGCGGGGGGATTGGATTGGCAAGCTAACGTGTCTGCACTTACAAACAAGCAGCGCTACATGTTCTTAGATGTGACTAATGTGTTTTATGTTAATGAAAAACTGCACATTGACATGCTTTATAATCTGAACCTAGTTCCTTTTGTACACACAGAGTGACAGCACATCCAAGTACATGTTGTGACAGTCACAGATGCAGCACATACAGATCTCAATCATCAATGCCCTGCACACATCAACATGAAAACGGTCTTTAATAACTTAAGCACGCCCGGTCACACACACTGTTGCCCACTGACTGTCCTCTTGGAAACAATGGAGAGACCTTCTTTGAGTTCCACAAGGGAAAGGCACACAGGTATAAATTTCTCAGGCCCCACAGTGACGCCATGAGACCTCTTACTCCGGTGAATGGGGACCTGACCAGACTGATGACTGCAGTCAGGTTCTCTTGGATTTTTTGTCATACTCAAAGCTGATACACAGCGTGAAATTTTGGAATGGATACCTCTTCCTGAGTGGCACATTAGCTACATGGAGGTAAAGGGAATGAAAAACCAGCCCAAAGCTCCCTATGCACCACAGAAAAATGGAGGTGGCACAGAATACTGGGTGATGCTCTGGGCACATTGCTTGCTGGGTCCAGAGTGTTGATTGGGTTTTTGGAAGTGTCCATGAAGCACTTTACATGGTAAAAATCGCGTTCCACAATACCTTTTGCCTGAGTGAGTCATGCCCTGGGAAATATGGTTCCAAGGAAAGGCTGACCTTGGGTCAGCAAGGGACTAGGGGAAAATGGCCTGTGTCTGGTTTGCACTGCCACGATGTGAAGGAAAAAAAAAAGAAAAAAAAGATAATGATTCCACTTGGCACCTAATGTATGTTTGTTGGGAGTTTGTACACATCCTAAGCATGGCGATTCCACGAACCCATGAGTCACTGTTTCCTTAAGATTCGTGATGCCTCCTTCTTGGAATAGATATCCTACACGCATTTTTCCACAATGCATCATATCCCCTTTCTTTCCTTGCCAAAGAATTACCCCAATTCTTTTAGTGTGCATGTGCCCCTCCCCCCCCCCACCCCAAACACCCGAGCTCAAAACAGTGACACGATCACCTCCATTTTGTAGACCTACGTGCACCCACAGGACTAGCAGGCAGGAGCTCCAGCAGCATGCGGGAGCCTTTAAGGCCTTGATATTCCGGTTAATCGAGAAATTGTACAGACATCAGAAACTGAGATGATGCTGAAGCATTTATTCAGTTGTCCCCAGTTTACTTGCACAGATTTTTATCACATCTTCAGTACTCTAAAGATGAATCACACCATGACAGAGCCATTGAAAATGGCTGAGGCAAGCGGGTTTCCAAATGTTGCCTACTGGGAAAGGGCTGCAACAAGATTTCTAAGTGGCTTATCCTATCACTGGGTCCATGAATTAGTGCCCTTGCCACTGAGATATAGTTAATAAATTTCCTTTCATAAACACATGGGCCTCTGTATAAGTAGATTTGTGCTCTTAAGGTAATGCTTTGGGGGTTTCCTAGTGGGGGGGGGGAGGAGGGGGATGGGGAGAAGGGAAAGTGTATGAGGCAAGTGTGTGGGGGAGTGTGTCACTGTCTAAGAAATAAGTGTGTCTTAATCATACATTTGTGTATGGTACATTTGCATGTTTCCCTTGGTTTGAGTGATCACAGATGGAGGGAGGGTGGGGAAGGAGGGGAAAGTGAATGATGAGTGTATGAGGTAGTGTGTTATGGTTTGAGTGGTTTCATTTCAACTTCATACACTAGTGTATCAGAAATTTACAATATCATTCATGTAAAATAGTGATTTTATGTGTTTCTTATGTGGTTTTTTTGCAGGACAGATATTTCTTCAATCGAAAAGGTGCTGGTTTGCAGTGTTGCTTGTTTGTTTATATGTGCTGAAAGAGTTCTCATTAAATTTGTTAATGAATGTGTTTTGTTCAATAATGACCAATGTGCTTGAGCACCACGCCTCTAGAAGGAATGATTTGGGTTTCATTCAATTTTTAATCATAGAACCCTCAAAACACCCTATAACTGGTTGAGACCAGAACAATCCTTTGTCGTCAGTTAGTGTGCGGCCGCACGACAGCCGCATTTTCCCTCTGTATCCTTACCTGTAGTTTTCTATCTTTCTCTTGTTCGAGGATTTCTTGTCTTGTTGCTGAAAGTAGTGAGAAAAAGGCCTTGATTCTTTCAAAGCGATTAAGTCGCTTGAATGACAAAAGAGTTTCTTCAAAGATCAGTAGGAAGCATTTTTAGATGGCTGCGAATGAGAACAACTTGGCTTGCACCGAGGTCATCCTGGACTCCAATTGGAATAAAAACCAAGAATGATATGATGAAATCTCTCTCCCTACAAGCTGAATTCGCATTGGATATTGATCAGCACACTCGACCAATAATTGGGAAAAGGCACATGTTTGAAGAAGTCAGTCACGACCTTCCCAGAACAGCTACGTCAGTTTCTCCCCCCACCCCTCCTCTTCACCATCAAATAGCTGAATATTATCTCATAAATGTTTTTGGGAGAGTGTTTTTGCACATCTGCTCCTGGTACCTGACTGTTTGCCGATGTCTTTTTTTTAAAAGAAGCCTTCCTTGTGTATGTTTTCGTGAGCGGGCATACATCGTCCTGTACACCCGCTCATACACTCACCCTTTACACTTTTTCCATACTGGAGGGGGGGGGGGGGGGGGATGTCGGGGAAGGAGTGACATCAATTTCCAATCGAAAAGGGTGCCGGTGGTTTGCTGTTGAACATGTTAGCCAGTGTCATACTACCCTCCTCTCCCCATTTGGTGAAAATGAACTAGGCCAATGTATGAGCGAGTATACTGGAGTTTGTATGGCCACTTCCTAGGAAGATATAGTAGTCGCTGCGCACAAATCAATAAGCAGGAAGGTTCCTCCTCATATTGTTTGAAAATAATAGAGGGAATCATTCAGGTTATTCTTCACTGACTCTGAATCAATGTTCTCTATGTGGTCTCTTTCTCAATGCTTACTTCACGGAATCATTCGGTCCATGTGGTAGAACTATCGGCAGAGATTGTCCAATTTCAAGATTAGACATTTTCACAACAGGACACAAAATCAAGACTCAGTTTATTGCCTTGTCACAAAAAATAATCTCAAAAGTGATGAGTTATCTCTTGTTCATAAATCTGCTGGAAAGGCATCGATGGCATGTTCCAATAACCACCTTCAATGGCATAGACACATTTTGTGAAATTTTGTCTCAAATGGTTAATTTGCATCAAACAATCGATTTGCGGACGTAGCATTTCACGTGTTGGCCAATGCCAAACTCGAGCTACCACTGATAAATAATTCTGTTCTTTACAAGAAAAATGACAGTTTGGAGGGCCTGCACCATCCTCCTTGCAGCTTGTGCAGACGTGCAATGTCATCCATGGCTCTCTTCTCTATGCAACAACTGCACGATTTTGCCTTGTACATCTTTGATATGTGCACGCAAGGGGGGAATTTCAGAAATGCTCACTTAGTGCAATTGGACAAATACGGGTCTCGATATGTATGACAAAGACATACTTGCCCGATAACTGGTCACAACTAGGTCTTAAAGCAAGAAAACACCTAGCAAACTTCAATTCTTACATTTATTCCCGTAGAAGCAATAACTAGAGGAATCCAAATCTCTTGAGACTTCTAGAAATCTTCTTGAAACTTTTGCATCATTCTCTAGACATTCCACCTGCTTAGGTAGGACCTTTGGAAATGCCTAGGAAATATAGTCATTCTAAGGGTTCATTCTCCAGAAGCATCCTCACCATGTTACTGGACATGATTCAGTTTTTTTGGAGTGTATGGGTTATGAGACATTACTTATAAATGTTGCCACCAGGCTGCTAGGCTATTGATTTCAAAAGATTTTCCTCTTTACACATATTCTCCTCTCTTGGGTTACCGTAGTTGCATTGGGCACGCTGTATCAGCAATCAAGGGCTAGGTACAGAGAGTGAATTTTGTGATCGTGGGTGCTGTGCTCCTCACATGTGATCTTCTCCCTCCTGAACGCATGGATTTCCTCCATCATCGTCATGGTATGGTGGGATTGACTCACGATTCATTATGCTTTGACACAGTAGAATCCAGGTTATAGCTGACATATTCTGGGTTCTGGCTTGTGAGACCTAGCTGATACTTACACTCGTGGATTTGGGCAGGTCCCAACTAGGTAACTTGAGAAATGGCCACGTTTGGCCTGGTCCTGGATAGCACGCACCTAACCATGTGCTTTTTAGAATGTGGGTTGCATTCATCCCTGGTTTGGTCCGCGCAATAGAGAGCCTTGCTCGCCTGCTGATGGGTGAGGCTTGACAAGTGAGCCCCACCCAAAAGAATGATTACTCCGATCCCGTTGTGCTTTTCCTTGTGAAAGAGCTAGGATTTCACCTGCGTGACCTCTGGTGCAAGAATAAAGTTTGAAAGCTTTAAGCTGTTATGGATTTGTATGGAGTTCCACACAGCTCGGGGGTGCTTCTCCAGGAGCAAGGGAAATTGGCTCGTCTGGACCAGAAAACCCCCGTTCTATCCTGTTTAATCTTGTGTGCTTGTTGCGCTTGCCTGACCTATCGTATCCAAATACAAGGAATAATTTAGGTCTCTGGTCTTATGACCGGGTTATGCCACAACTAGCTGAAATACAAAGAGGGTCAGCAAGACCAGAGTTGTGTAGAAGACACTAATACAGGTGATACGAGTAGAGATGTATCTGGGGCCAGGGTACAAGGAGGGAGGGCTGCATGTAAGGAAAGGCGGTTGGCTAAGTGTTGTATGACCAACGGTGGCGCGATTTTTCACAATGCATCACGTCCACTCGCTGTATCAGCATTCCCTGAACACTCATTCCCAAACCACACCACAACAATGCACAGGAAGGATGAAAATGCCTCACTGGACGTGAGTGCGGCAGGTGTGACACTGGGATCGAGCAGTTGGGTCTGGAGTGCAGTGGAGAAGATAGATTTGGTGAGAAAGTGTGCCAACTAGGCATCCACACAAATCAGGGAAACTTGCATGAAACCTGCATCAACTGCCCCCCACATGAAGTGATGTTGTAACTCGATGTTTTTTATGTTTGGGTGCAACACACCATCATTTTTAGAAATGTGACATGCGGCTGAGGTATCACTATGAAATGGGGATGCGTGTACTTTCAGACACTATTCCTTCAGCAGTCATTCATGTAGTCATATCCCGTCACATTGTGCTTCACACAAGGTCATATAATCTACATCTGCCATAGAACATGCCACACAATAGTCCTTTGCATTGTGCCATCACACTCCCGTCATCCAAACATACACAAAAAGGCTTCAGGCTTTACGCTTACAGGTCACATGGTTACATGCATATTCTATGTCACAGGATCTATCCAACAACGTAATTTCTGTAGGGGCAAATACCAAGCCAAATCCAGCTGTATGCAACACCAAGGAGAGAAGCTTCAGCAATTTTTGTAGTGTTTTCTGTGCGGCCATTGGCTGAATTGGGTCAGTACATCAACCGCGCATGAAATCTCAGGAAATGTAGTAGAGGAGGAGTGTGAAAAAATGCCACTGGTTTTCCAGTACATTGTGGGATCTCAGTCTCGGCCTTCCATCCATGAACGGGCATACACATCAGGACTCATCAGTTAGTGCTGTTGTGGCATGTACTAAGCGAGGTTTTTCAAAAAAGTGGTAAGACGTGAAATGAACCTTCCCTGATGCAGGCTGTGACTGCGTGTAGCTCTGTCCCTGGTGATGGTCATCCTGAAGAAATTGCCTCACCAAAGTCTGTTATGTTTTAGTGCTCTGAAAGGAGTGCCTTGGTGCTTGCGATCATTAAGAGAAAAACAGAGAAAGAGGGATTGCATAACCTGTGGGTGAATTCACTCCAATGTGTACCATGTATCCTTGTTCTGGCATTGAGGTGCTTGTTTTGGCACATAAAGAGCTTTATGAAGCAGAAACACCCTATAGGTGCCATCCTAAAATCCTTCAGGCTGTTTCACGTAAAGCTGTTCCTCATACGAAGAAAAGGAGAGGAATGGGGCGCCAAAGACAACATGTTATGAATGATGGCTCATAGAACCATGATGCACAACAATTCGAGAGGCATGCACATAGATGAGAGCATCATCTTCTGCGTGGACAATGGCAATGCCCATCCGGTTGAAGGCAGGAAAAATAGAGAGGGTGAGAGATTTTTTCAACTGAACCATATCCTCATGAATGAAACTCCTCACCAGAATCTATCCGTACTTATCGCACAGATGCAGCAGGGCCCAGAACTGCAAAGTAAGCATGATGACAGATTATGTGACCAATGGCACTGGAGTGAATGATAGAGGTGACATCTGTCTCGTGCTCTGTCATCATGATTATGCATCAAGCACATGAACAAAGATTACTCAAGAGGAAACTCCGACAATGACACAACATTTGTTTCTATGACACATTGACCCACACAACAGTGTCGGCACCAACAATGTCCATATCAGGCCAATCAAGTAGGGCCCCCTCCACAGTCATCCATACGCAACACCACTGATGTGGCCCAAGTTAAAGGGGGATCTCCTAGCAGAGTCATGATACTCGCACCTCCCTAGAATGAGAAGAGGGCATTTTGTTGTTAGAGCTTCACTGTGGTGCATTCTCGTGGATCAAAATCAGCTACTTGTGATGCCACAACAGGCAAACATGAAGAATTGATTGCAGACATTGCGATGGAGCTGATGAAGTTACATATGAGGAATCTTTGTACTGGAATCTTTGCATGTGCCTTGAGCCTGCACATAATCTTCTTCCAAGCAAGGGGAAGCTCAATGCTCTCTGGGTACTGGTTCTCTCCTCCATGGTTGTGGTAGTTGTCCAAACGGCCACTGCCACCGGCTACCACAGTCCCCTTGCCTTGGCCCTAGCCTTCTCCTGGTCCCTTCTTTCCCTCCCTCCACTAAGTCGATGTTGCTACTGACTGTGGATCTATGGTGGAAAGAAGCATGAAATGTGGGATTTCCTGTATTGTAACAGTAATGGCTTGGTCCTGGTATTCTCGAGCTGCCTCAAAAGCACCAATATTCTTCATGTATCATCCATGTATCCAGAGAATTAGTGTTAGGCATTCCGATAGGTCCTCCAAAACCTCCACTTTTTCATACTTGAACATGTGGAAAACGGAGTGGACACCAAGCATGATGGTGGTAAGTGCTCTATACTTGTTCAATGCTTGTACATCTAATGTTCTGTAGACACGCATCACTCGCTAATGGTATCTTGCAATGGAATCAGACTACCCCTAAAAGAGAGCATTGAAATCAGCAAGGCATTGAGGTCATGCATCTCTTGGGTCAGATCAAATGTCTGTGTTGTGATGGCATAAGTATTGAAAAAAATCTATGACCAAATCCCCTAGGATGGCGTACACCAGCTGTGTACTGCTTGTCCTGTGGTCGGCACCTAAAGGGGGCCGGTACTCTGTCTAGGCAGTAAATCAGACACCTTCTGTTGTCACCCATAGCTGGAAAATGGCCTCTTAAGTATGGAGTTTTTGGTCATTAGTGTAGTAGGGCAGCAGGGTCTCAAATTCATCAGGAAGCTTTGACATATGTAGAGAAATCTCCCAAGCTGCTACATCCCACAGTATTGCTGTACCACATTCATGAGTATAATGGTGCAACCTGCCAGGAATGTGGTATTTATGGGAGCTCTGAGGCCATTACATCTCCATCTACATGTAGGAAATTTGCTCCTTTAAACCCCTGAATCTCATAAACAATGTCATTCCACAATGGTTTCCCCATTTTCCATGTTGATACTCAGTATTGAGTCAACCTGTTGAAATTAGCAAGGAGATGCTCACGTCAACAGACTGTGGGCTAAAGTCCATGGTATTTGGCACCTTGTAATGGGTCCGTGAGTCTTCACATGATGCTTTAAATCCTCAAAGCTCCTTTTCTCTTGGTTCCCCCTCCCAATGTGTAATAGAAGAGAGAGGGATAAAGAGTGGCACCCAATTTTTGCACAGATTTTTCCATGTGCAGGCAGTTGGGTGACCTCGTCGCCCAATCACTGCAACTACAGCTAGAGCTGATACATTTTCAGTTCCTACAATTGAAGCTACCATCCCAGTTGGAGCTACTATTGTTGTATTACTTAGAACTTTCTTGACTATTGTTGCAACAGTCGCTAAACTAACCACAGCTCCTGCAGTACTGGTTTCTACTGCCACAGCTGTTGCCACGGTCACTTTTCTTTTCCCTGCATAGTATGGTATAATGCAAGCGGCAGCTATGGTTTTTGCTGATTCCTCTGGTTGCACCTGTCACAGCTGAAGTCAGCTGTTTCTGGTGCTACCACCACTGCTACATGCTTCTATAGTTGTTACTATTGCTCACTGTTCTTCCTACTAATTGTACTGCACGCATCTGATAATACTACTGATGTTGCATCTTGCAATCACTGTTTTGAACACCATTGATACCATAGGCGAACTCTTGGAGTTTAACCGCCACTTTCATTGTTGCTTGTCACTGACGTTGATAAGCGCTGAGCTCTGTTATAGTGTTTAGGCACCAGCAGCGGCCGCATCAAACAACTACATCATGTCTCTACTAGTGTGGATATTACAATTTCTCTTGATGGTTGGTCGTCGTATGGTGGGTCCTCCAAACACCAAAGCTGTAGTCATCATACCATATTGATGATGCTAATAAGACTCTATTGCCTAGCTTAGCAAGGGCTACCTTGCTCCTCTAAAACCATGGGAAGACTATGAGAAGATTCCTAGTGATGTTCATACTAACATGGGAACATTACATCGGCCAGTAAGTCACATTGTCATACAAGGCAAGCATGGGAACAGCAAGAATCAAGCTAGGGGAAATGCGTAGTCTTAAGAAAGCATCAATAGAGTAATTTGACAGCTTAAAGTCACATTCTACGAGTAGCAGAGTGTCGATGTGCGGTTCATTGTTGCACTTGAGGTATCCTTGTAGCCCATGAATGACCACATTTGGGCCTAAATGTGCATTCTCCTGACACAATGAAGTGTTTTCTTAACCCATTGATGTAGCAAATCAAGACAAAGGCAGTGGACATACACAAGCAAGATTTGGCACTAGTCCACAGGTCAACAGGAAAACTCTTCCATATGAGGCGAAGAACAAAAAATAATGAAAGCATCATGTCAGATGTTGGGATGATCCTAAGCTTTTACAGGTTAAAGGAGCATGTCATGAGGTCGTCACCACATATGGACCGACAAAATCATCATCGGGTATCTTCATGAGCACATAAACAAGCCAAGTGGTATTCGTAATCCGTGCAAGAGTGAGCGCGAACATGACGAAACATAACTCTGATAGCACTAAGAATCATTGGATAAACATATGGAAGTCATGGATAGATGTCTTACTCAAGGATGAGACACCTTGTACTGAAAACTAGGACCCCTTACTCAAGTCTGTAAAGCTGGTTTAACTTCTTCATTTTCAATTTTTTTCACTTTGAACAAGTACGTTTTATCTTTGTAAACTTCCAAAGGTACTTTGAGGTAGTAGATTGGAACGGTAGCAAACGTTACTCATTTTCAAGTTTTGTGTCGTTTGTTCAATATACATCACTTTCTTAGTTTTACCTCAGGCCCTTATACTTAGAAGAACGTTAAATATGCTAGTATTCATGAATGCAAGAGGCAAATGCAACAACACGTATGAGCCACAAGCTGAAAGCCATTTCTTTTTTCTTCAAGGAGATCATGTTTCTTCGAAGAGGAAACCCACAAGAAACAGTTGGTGCCAGATTTTTCACGAGCATATGTATCTGGGTAGCGGTTGAAGGGTGCAAAACTCTCTAACGGTGAGCACGAGGGGGTTTAATGAAAGGCTTACAAAAACCAAATTTATTCAAATAGTTTTTCTTTCTAGTTTTTATTGATGTTTCAAATGTTTTTCATTTTTAGATATTCATCTTGTTGGCCGAAGTTTTTGTTGTATTGTGCGAAGTCATTAGTTCATTCTATCTAAGAAATGATACATTTGACCTATTTCATTATATGGATACAATGTTGGAGCACACAAAATTATTCCCTTTTCTCCACGTTTTGAGCGTGGTCCTGTCCAATTATCCACTGTCCTCATGCACAATATGAATTCTCCACTTGTTTTAATGACTGGCCACCTTGTTCACAAAACGTGAATAGCAACTAACTGTGAACACGGTGTCCACTTATGAGGAAACATGATCAGATTCCCGGTAGAACATGCATGTCATTTAAAAAGTGGGTATTGTTGTCACAATATTTTCCGGTTTTGTCAACCCCTTCCTCGTTTTTTTTCCGCAGGTGATGCACGGTATGTACGTGTCAACACAAGGATACAAGTGTAATGACATTGCCAATCTTCATAATCCACAACCCAAAGTCAACGGATCCCACACAAATTAGTTCAGTATAGTCGTCGGATCCCGACGGGTAATATGTGGTTTTTTTTGGGTCGCTAGCCCTTCTCATCTTTGCAAAATGAAGATATCCGGTTGGTAATGCATCTGTAATACAAAGCATGCACATGCATGGTCCACAAGTCACATTTTGTGAAAGCGAATAGGGGCTGCATCCTACAGAGGACAAAAATGAGGAGTGCCACACGCGTGCCATCACGGTTATTCAGTTTACCGTGCATGTCATTTGCACGCCATGGGAAATATGTCATCTCGCTCAGGATCCCCCCTCCTCTCGGTGCTCGTGCTCACCGTAGAGGTCATGTTTGTCCTCTACTCTGGTAAGTGACTGTTAGGTGGATACGATGTACATCAACATACATGTTGCAGCATGATGTTTCCACAGGAGATTCAATGGAACCTCCGTTGTTCTACTTCCACCACCCCCAAAAATGACCATCGCCAACTCCGACGAGGAGGAGGAACCCCATGTCTCCCACAGGTTCAAATACGGGTTTGACTTTTTCTACTACGAGGAAGCTTGTTGGGTTGAGCACCTCCAAGTCGAAGAAGGTTTCACTCCACGCTCTCCTGAGCTTGAACATCACTTTCCGATGAGGTTGAACGGTGGCTCTTGCGTCAATCCATTCTGTCCCCCAGCTGTAGATACATTGTAGCATGGAAACTACCATGGCATCTGTTATGAATTGGGCTTTCTTCTTCGTGCACGTACGGTACATCAGTGTCCTTTTGCTGGTTGGTACAATGTTGATAGCCACTACAATGCGCGTGTTGACTTTTCTGCTATGCCTTTGGTCGCAGGGTCATCCGATGACAAGCGAAACCCTCCTTCACTAGACTCTCGGAATGCTGTTGTTCAGCAAAAGGGGTCCAAACCCAGGAAGCGTCCCAAGAAGGACACGTCTGTCAACATCTCCAGGGGAAATGCTTTTCAACAACATGCATTCTTGTTGCAAGGCGGTGCGGGATTATGTTCTATCTGCACACATGGGTGTGAGCTTTGTCAGAAGCGAGCCGACGTGTCTGGAGGCCAGGTGTGTGTATTGGAGGCAAGCAGGCTGCGCATGGCAGTTGAAGGCATGTTGGCAGAAGAAGACCGATGACATGACCGTCATTATTTTCAAGGACAACCACAAGTGTAGCAGGACTAGCACAAAGGGTGACCCGTCGAAGAGAGCCGTGTGGGTAATATGCCACATCGTTACTACCGTGTCCAAGAAGCCATGCACCTCCTCCAAGGCTTTGCGGCAGATCATGGAAGCTCGCATGGGTGAGTGTTTTTTGTACCGTGCCAGTAACCACACAAAGAAGAAGGCCCTGGCTAGGCCCATGGACAAGAAAAGCCACTTGTGGGCCCTTTTCCTGGCCTACGCCGCTACTGTAGTTTTGTTAAAGCTTTTCCCCATGTCCACTTGTTTACATACACCACGCTGATTCATGCGAGCTTTTGTCCTCTTCTTACCAGTGAACTGTAGTTGAAAAGGTTTGATGCATACACTTTGGCATACATGGAACAAGACAAGAACTACCTCTTCCGTCATGCGTTTGTGGTCCCCAGTGGCTGTTGGAATGAATGGCCGCATGTCAAGTGTTTGCCGTGCATCGACGATAACTTCTCCAAAAATGGTTTCAAGCAAGTGTTGTTGCTTGCACAACACTGGGATGCAAATAACGGCCTAATCCCCATGGCGTGAAAAAATCTGCCCACAAGAGGACAAAGCAAAATGGGAGTGGTTCTACCAGCGACTTGCTGAGATGTTCCCAAAAACATGCCACAACGGGACCGCTGTGATAAGCGACAGGGACGCTGGACTCATCTCTGCACTAAAGCATGAGTTTCCTAGTATCGTTCACACATTCCATGGTGAGGACTTGTGGGGGAACGTGAAGTTGGAGGCAGGAACGGCAGCAGCAGGCATCATGTGGAGGCTGACTTGTGCCGTCGTGCAGAACGAGTTTGATCGGGCGCTTGATGACCTGTGCCGGACCTCTGACAACGCTAACAAGAACCTGTTTGGGAGTGATGGGGAGCCCAAGCTGTCAATGAAACAGTGGCCATGACTCAAGTTTTGGATGTCGCATGGCAGGCACATGACGTTCAATGCGATGGACTCTCTCTACGCTCACCTTATGGACATCCTGCACTTGTATCCGTTTCACTACTATGCTCAGATCTACCCTTTTGTGCAAAAGCTTTTTGCTGAACGCCGGCTTGCAACCCATGACTGCAAGACCCGGTATGCACCGGTGGTAGAGGGCAAACTATAGTACTATACTGAACACGCCAAGGAGTGCCAGATGTTCAACCATGATGGCCTTATGGACATCGTGATGCGCCCGGAGAGCCTTGCAGGTCGAGAAGTAGACGTGAACACGAAGAAGTGCTTGTGTGGACAAAGGAACGCGTACAAGGTACGCGGTAGCAGTCATGCTAGACGCGAGAGTGAACCCGTAGCTCTGTATTGACATGAATCAGACACAGATAGCCTAGTGCCGGACGTATAGGTCACCCATGCGGGGAGTGAATCTCAAGGAGCTGTAGTATGCCTAGCGTGGATGGGATCATTTGTGTGGCAAGCTTTCCTGCGTTCGACCACACTCAAAGTGCCTGGATCGAGTGACTCTGCAAAAGCGGGAGCACATCTACTCTAAGTGTAGGCAGCAGGGACACCCCCCATGCTTTTTTAAAAACCCACTTGTACTCACTGGCTACTGTCACTATAGTTCTTGTACAAAAACTGGCCAGAAACGCTGGCAGTCGGGAGGTTGCAAAGGTTGATCTTGTTACAACGGTTTTGTCACATGCAACAGGCTCCGATTGTATAGGTAGTGGAACAGATGGTGGGACAAGTGGTGTTTCTTGCGGTGGGACAAACAGTGTGGCAATCGGTACTGCTGGCAGAGGGATAGACGGCGGAGCAGGCGGTGCTGCAAGCAGAGTGATAGATAGTGGGACAGGTGGTTTTGTAAGCAGTGATGGAAGTAGTGGAGGCATTGCAGCACATGGTGCGGTACGTTGTACAAGAGGTTTCGGCTGTGCAGGTGCTACTGTAGGAAGTGGTACATACAGTGGGACAAGCGATGATGTAGGCATAGGTGGATGCGGTGTAGCACGCAATGCTACAGGAGAGGATGTGAGCGAGGATGCAGAGGCTGTGGTAGTCATGGCATCGCAGGTTGATAATGCACACGATGCCAATGACACATCCGATTCATCATGGTGTGAGAGCTCAGGGTTTGAAGATTACACTGACATAGAGTTGGAAGAGGAGGAGTGGCAGTTTTGGGGTGGGGACGAGGAGAAGTGGGATTCCTCGTCTGACATATCAGAAGAGGACAAGCTTCATCGCCATGGTTAAAGAGGCGTTGGTTTTGTGACGTGGTAAGCTTGTGTTGTATAAACATTCTTGTAACCATTTGTCTTTTAATGTTTCCATGCACGTCTCCATGCTCTCCAACTGACTCTTTTTATGGCCTTGCAAGTTGTACCAATGAACATCGTCAGTGGTGCCATGGGGGAGAGAAGGAAGCACAAGCTGGTGTGGAGGTAAGGGTTCAAACAACACATGGCCCAAATTACCAATCACGACATAGTGTAGGAAACAACATTGCAACTAGGCACATTTAATGTGCAAGATGCCGAATACACAATGGCCAGATCACACGTGGAAAATCCTTGTTGTGGTCTCTGTGTGTAGCATGGCAGTGCCACGCTGACCGGTCGAAGGAGCCACGTGGCTCGAGCGGGGCCACCTAGGACTCTGGGCGGTGAGACGGGATAGCTCGAGGGTTGGAGAACCTCAAGCACCGCGGTTTTGGCCTAGTTGGCCAAGGATTCCATCGAATCCGCTACATTGGTATCACAGCTCCAGGGCTCGAATCCCGTGTCCGGATTACCGGAGATGCCGAGGCGGCTCTCACTCCTAGTGGGGGGGGACTGTAGCGTGGCAGTGCCACGCCGACCGGTCGAAGGAGGCACGTGGCTCAAGCGGGGTCACCTAGGACTGTGGGCAGTGAGACGGGATGGCTTGAGGGTCGAAGACCCTCAAGCACCGCGGTTTTGGCCTAGTCGGCCAAGGATTCCGTCGAATCCGCTATACTGTGCATCATCGTTTAGAGATGATTTTTTTTATGTAGTGTGTGACTTCTCTAGTGCTTCAGAGTGTGTTGCATGCGAGATCATTTGCTACAGGCACGGCTTATCCGTGTACGGCTTATCCGTGTACATACAAATGTGGATTAGCCATTCGTATTCGACTCCACTATTATTTTCATTGAGAAGAAATAATTTTACTAATGTGCTTCCCACTATTATTGTGTTGTATGCCCATGGTAGAACACTACACTCATGTTTGTTTTCATACCATGACCTTATCAATCAAAACTCTCATAAAATAATGCATGTTCAAGCAGTAGTACTGACATAAAGCCTTATGGTACAATCATTCCGAGACTATAGAAGTCACATAAATCCATGCTCTAGACTCATAAGCGGCGGTCCCAAGTTATGAAGATGAGGATGATTTGAGCACATGAATAATCGGCTTTCCTAATACATGCCAACTGCGTAGTTTGTGTTTGTGCCATCTGCACGCCAGTGACATAAGAGTGGGTAATTCAGGACATAATGAAGTGAAAGTAAAATGATGTACCCAACTACGACTAGGTAACATGATAGAGAAATCCGACATAGTTTAGCACTTGACAGTGACCTAGGGTTTCAAGTTCATGGCTTCCACAGCCCAAAGGTGGGCAAGGAGAGAGCATGAAAACACCTAGTACTCAGCACATGGTCTCAGGTTTGCATGGGTCCTTCAACCATGTGGGGATGCCCTTGATTGCCACGAGAAAGTCCTAACGAGCCCATGCCTCCATCGTCTCCTGATGAGTGAGTGGAGGCGGGATAGTCATGGTTATACTGCCTCTCAAAGCCCCAACATCATCTCAGTGGATTACCTTGCCAATATTCACCCATGTGACGATGTGGCTGTTCGAAGGATTGTTACATACGTCGTTGGACGGGTCCTCATCATGTCCATAGAGCGTCGTTCCATGGTTCATTTGTTGTACAGGTATGTGTAGTGTGAGACATTACTGTCGTTCACCTACGGCATTTTTATGCGAAAAGTCCGTAAGTCATAAAATAATTGGTGTCTGACATTGGTTAGGTAACCGTGGATCTGGGTATCCAACGCCATAAAACAATTGGCGTGTGTTGGTCCTATCAGCAAATAGAGCAATGAAAGTAAGCATGAGATGAATTCATGTACTTGGTACTATGCCCAATGACAGTGCATGTCGTCACATTATAGTTGGTTGGGTGCATCTACGCAGCCAAAGTTCGAAGTGCAAACCATGCTCAATCGTTCGTCGGATGGGTGCTAAAATGTGACTGGCATTGTAGACCACTCACGAGTGACGAAAGAATACCAACGTATCTGGTGGTATTTCATTGGTTAGGTATCCGTGGATCAGGGTATCCAAGGGAAAGAAATTATTAACGTTCTCGGTCCAATCAGCAAATAATTTTGTGCATTTGTATGGAGAAACGAATATGACATTGGTGCCTTTCTGTGGTCCTCCTTTGTTCCACTAAAACCTGCCTGCGTGGCATGTCACGTAGCGGGATGGTAGTGCAATTTTTTAATGAAGATGATTCTTCCAGCCTAGAACCCATTTTACATATTTTTCGATGTTCTCTCATGGCTCTAATGTGGGTTTCGGGTGCTTAATTTTTAAAATTTGGGCAGATTTCGCAATTATTATTATAATTTGGGAAATCAGGGACCCTCTTGGAAAAAATTGGGCTAGCGGGTCGTATTCGTATGCGAGTGGCTGATGTGCAATTCAAGTTCTCGACCATGGGTAACTGGCATAGAATTTTTCAGAATTTGGATGAAATTTAATCCAAAATTATATATTATAATTTTTTTTATTTTTTTCTCGTTTCTGTAATGATTGAGTAGTCTGCTCAAGTTGATTCGCTACCGGGGGTAAATCACAAGATTCCACCAAGATAGACGTCAAGACAAAGGAAAAAGACACCTTCGAGGCTGGATCGGCTTTCTACAGTGTGGTGGTGTTCTCGTGTCCCAACAGCGACTAGCGGCAAAGGCAATGATGTGTGACGTGGCTCGACTCCTACCAGCAGCGCCCCCTGCTGCTGACGCTGCCTGCTCTCGGGAATCAGCGCCTGCTGGTGTTCGAGGCATCCCCGTTTTTCGTAGCAGCAGCTTCCCAGCTGTTGGCCCTGGAAGAGCGGTGTCCACTGGGGCGGCTCTGGCAGCGTCGCAGCAGTTGGCTTCTCGAAGCAGTGGGCGAGCCTCTGGCGCGCCGGCGGATCTATCCGAAGCGGAGCTCCCAACCGAACGTCCACTGCCTGCATCAAGGACATGGCGTCATTCACAATTTGTAGGCTGTTGCGGTCAACACAACCGTCTTGGGTCGCCAGAGGAAGCTCATCTTCCCGTCGCTTGTTTCCTAACACCTGTGGCGCACACATCCCCCAACCCAAGGCGATCGTCATGGCGGTCGCAACGTGCAGCACAATGTCGTCGGGTCTGAAGGGTGTGCTGGCAGGCACCAGGCCTGCCTCTGACCTCACATCACCAGCCTGTGAAGCTGCACGACTCGGTCTTAACCTCTCCAGCGGATTGTCGGTGGTCGCTGCGCCGCAGCAGTTGCCTGCTCTTCGTGTTGCCCGTCGCAGATCTCCAGTGTTGTCTGCAGTGGGCTGTGCCCTCTCTCTGGGCACATCCAGCAGTGCAGATGGCATCGCCGGGCGGCAGTTCTCGGGGCACCAGCACAAATTGCAGCACCGCTCGAGGGTCGCTGCGGCGACGGCGGCCGCCGAAGTGGAGATTGAGGGAAAGAAAATTGCAAGGGACGATGTGGTGAGGGAAGACGATCCGACCAACAACGTGACAGACGTGATTTTCTCTCGCCTTGGTTTCCAGCTGCACCGGCAAAAGGATCACCCGCTGTGCATCCTCAAGGACGAGATCTACGCCTACTTCGACGAACGCTTCGGCCCCCCCAACCCGTCGAGCTCTGAAGGCTTCTTGAAATTTGAGGATCTGGTCCCCATCGTGTCCACCACCAACAACTTTGACGATCTGCTCATCCCCCCCGACCACGTTAGTCGTCGCTACAATGACACCTACTACGTGGACAGCGAGACGGTGCTGCGCACGCACACGAGCGCTCACCAGACAGAGATGCTGCGCAAGGGCCACACCAAGTTCCTAGTTACGGGCGACGTGTACCGCAGAGACGCCATCGACGCCACGCACTACCCCGTCTTCCACCAGATGGAGGGCTTCCGGGTGTTCTCTCCGGAGGAATGGGAGGCGGCAGCTGCGTCAGACTCCTCCAACGGCAGCGCGACCAGCAGCGGGGAGTCTGAGAAGCAGCTGGACGCAGGGACTGCCTTCGCAGCAAAGGATCTGAAGTCGACCCTGGAGGGCCTTGCAAGGCACTTGTTTGGTGACGTGGAGATGAGGTGGGTCGACACGTATTTTCCCTTCACAGAGCCGTCATACGAGCTGGAAATCTTTTTCAAGGGGCAGTGGCTGGAGGTGCTCGGCTGCGGCGTGACCGAGCAGGC